>ML783884.1:1018834-1035096 GCA_009831015.1 Picea engelmannii | reverse complement strand
TTATGTTTATAACACTGGTTTTCACAGTAAAGACTTGATGCCATTAAGATTAATGATTCGAAGATAAAATTGAGAGAAATTGTTAATAATTTACAATAACTGATTCACCCCCCCCCCTCTCAGTTATTTCATACCTGTAACAAATCCTTCTTGTTTTCTATAGGTGGGGTTGATCCCTCGGAGTCGAGTTTGATAACCTTTGATACCATTCAAGTTACTCATAGGCTCTCCCATCAGGTTTCCTTTCATATCATAGTGCGATCGTTGGGGAAAATCATCTACCAGATAGTGGTTGATGAGGGAGCCTCAACTTGCATCATGTCCATTTCTTGTTGGAAGGCCCTTGGCTCTCCTAAGATTGAAACATCTGCAACACTATTAAAATCATTCGATGGACACATGTTCCATCCTCATGGCATAATCACCACATTACCCATCGAGTTAGGTGGAAATATTGTCTCTGTGGTGGTAGAGGTTGTCAATGCACCTCTTGAGTACAATATGTTACTCGTGCGTACTTTATTCTATGATATGTATACATTTTTCTCATTGGTATTTAGGGTCCTACACTTCCCTCATCAAGGTAAAATCATTACAACTGATCATATCACGTTCTGTACCCCATAACTTGGATCCAATATGGGGTCTAATGTACCATTTTGCAGTGATACCACACAGTATTATATGAACGTCAGTGTGGGGATGTTCAAAGATCCTTCGTCAATGGGAATTTTTCCCCTCCCCCTTTCGTCTCCCACTACAATCATTGTTACTATTAATATGATTTCTACATTTACTAGTGGATGCCTTGAATTTGTTGATCCCTGGATGGTACCTCATCCCAAGGAAGTTGATTCATTTGGAGCATCCATGCCGCCCACCACGGATGAGATTATTGTTCTACCAATCCAATTATCATTAGGTGATACTATTCATCACCTCCATTCTCATATGGAGTGTGATCATCCTAATCCGCCCATATGGGTTGTTGACTCTCTGAGTTCACATGACTCCCTTGATTTTGAGTTGCCTTCAGAAGAGGCCATCTTGGAAGAAATGGATTCCATCTAAAATCCAAAGGATGAGGTGATGCATCAATCATATTGTCCTCATTCAAAAAAAATGAGAGTTATCATGATGATTTTCGATCCGAGACTAGAGGCATTCGTTTTGGCATCCATTGAAACCCCTAGTCTCAACCCTTTTCCACCTCGATTTTCCTTTTCAGAACCTTCCACTGAATTATATTGCTTCCCTTCTTATGAATATTTGTGTTCCATACCTCCTTCATGACTTGATGAGTCCCATCAAGGAGCCTTCGTAGCTCACGAAACCATTCATGATGAGTATCTTTGGCCTCAGAGATTCATTCCTATGTGTCCTAGCCCCGACATGGTGTGGCATATGATGTCAACAATGGCTCATGAGTTCATTGATAATAAAAAATATCCTTGGCCTGAACCACGCAATGGAATCTAATTTGCATAAAGAATCAATATTCATAGTGCCTTGTACATAGGTGTGTGGTGTGAGTGATTTTTTCCTTTCTCATATCCAAAAATTCCAAAAATATTTTCTTTTTTGAGTTTTCACTATGCATTTTGACCTTGGAATCTAGTTTACATGTGTTGACAGGATTCTAGGGACTTTTTTAAGAAGATGACTATTTCCACTACACTTAACGTATATATTTCTAAACTGGCATATAAAGATAGGTTTTTCCTTGCATTTTTCGCTTTACATTATTAACCGTCCATACTACCAATGTTATGCCTTAGGTTCGAACCCGACCGATTGTGACCTTAGCCACTCCTTTTGCATGTAATAACTGGTTTGGTAGTACCTACCATTCATGGGCTCCCTAGTTAGCACCTAAATTTTCGTTTGGTGCCCATGTTTCATTTTTTGTAGGCTCGGGAGCCCTCCTTTAGCCCCACCATGACTTAAAGATTGAGCCTCATTTTCCTCTCTTCGTATATATTATGGCCATATCTTGTGGGGGTTCTCAAAAAAAATTTGTGTTGCTTAATGGTCTCCTAATGGTCTCCTATCTATTTTCTTCTTGCATCATGCCTCGTTCTGCTGCACTTTTGTTGTCCCATATCCCACTTACCCCTATGCAGTAGCCTTGACCATCCGCCTATTGCATTATTCAGCCTTCATTTTGCACTCACCTACCCAAGGAGAGAAGAATTGCTAAGAGTGCATCTCACTTTCCATTACCATTTTCATTTATCATTGTTTAAGTCGGTTCCATGCTCTTGGAACATAGGCGCATGCTGTTAATCCACTCATTCT
Source organism: Picea engelmannii (assembly GCA_009831015.1). Taxonomy (NCBI): domain Eukaryota; kingdom Viridiplantae; phylum Streptophyta; class Pinopsida; order Pinales; family Pinaceae; genus Picea; species Picea engelmannii. The sequence continues at coordinate 1,032,798 of ML783884.1, read as the reverse complement.
CTCCCACCAAGTATACTTTCATCTCTTTTTCGGACTTGTAAAAGGACATGAAAAAGGTACCAAGATTACTTTCTTCATTCTTTCGTGCATGTTAAACCATGAAGGAGACTGAGCATACTTGTGTCATTCTTTCATGCTCTTTAAACCATGAACGAGATCAAGCATACTTGTGTCATTCTTTCATGCTCGTTAAACCATGAAGGAGACAAAAAATACCCAAAAACAAAAGAGTGGGGGTTTTCACTATTGATCTATATTCAACATGGTAGCATCAATTGAGTCGCCCTTGAACATGGCATCATATAGTTGGTTTTTAGCTTTCCTAGGAGTCGTTCAAGTAGTATGAGTTAGAGATACTCGTACGACTAGTTACTCTACCAGTCATCATGGAGAGTGTTGTTGGACACACTGAACACACTAAGAGGGGGGGTGAATCAATGTAGGGTTCTTTTTAAAACTTGTCCTTCACAAAACACCTTAGTTAACAATCACCATTTACTCATTACTTATTGTTGTCATTTATAACCAGTTAAATGTGAACATACATCAGAAACATATATCAGCAATATATATCATCAATAAGTCATCACCACAAGGAACACAATATGTATGTACAATTTTATTTTTATTACAGACTACAATCCTTGGGTTATCAACAACAACTGAATAGAGTTACAACTCCACAAGAGCACCATCTCTACAATGCAAGACTCAGCTTACACAACTCAGCACCAAATGAGAAGAGGAATCAATCCTCAACAGATACCAATCTGTCAACAGGTACGCGACCTATCAGTAGTGCAGAACGCGTATGTACACACCCTACCAATAGTATATCTCCTGTATGTATGTGACTTGTTTGTACTACAACTTGTGTATGCCTTCTAATTATTTAATGTTTTATCTTCATGAAAAAATCAGATCCTCTGCATCCCTCAATCACATTAACTTTTGTCTCTCACTTTCTAATCTATACAATAACCAATATCAACACATCCATACTCTCCAACAACTTACTCATGCTCCATACAATATGAATTCTACTCCAACATAAGTAACCAACATATTATGGCAACCATATAAGTACTGAAACATAAGAGTGTTTCTCACTCTATAAATCAATCAACATAAACATATCACCACAACCATATGAAGAATGCCTTAAGAATTCACCATAAAAAAAGCAAGAGTATCCATCAAGATAACTATGTAACCATACCAAAGTTTATATGGCAGATCTGAGCCCATAGAATGAAGATCTGGAACTTCTTTAGACTTCAAGAACCTGGCATCAACTTCACACTCAAGTCTCTATGAATTCATCCAACTGTATGCACTATGCCTTCCTTCAGACTGCATGTGTATGCGCTCTGACTCACTGCAGCCCATGTATATACACTCTCTGGCCAACTGTTTCTCGCGTACTCCTTCAAAAACTAGGGTTTATGAACTTCTGAAACTTTCGTCGTCAAGATCTCAGACTTACAGAAACTTTGATGCGTCCATGAGATCCTCCAATCACTCTCTCTCTCAGAATAGATCTTCAATATATGCTCAAGAGATGATCTTCACAAGAGACCCTTGCTTCTTATTTATACTCTCCAAGTAGCTTCCTTAGAAGAATCTTCTAGGCCACTTTGTCCACATAGTCACCTATGTCCAACTTTTCCCAATTTTCCACTTGTCCATGTATCCAATAGCCACTTGACCACTTAACCCATTTTCCTCATTTTAGGGTTAACCTTCTTATAACCACTTTCCATAATTAGAAAGTTCTCCATTTACTTTATTATTTAAATAATCCTCCTTGACTTTATCACTTCACTTTATTATTTAAACAATCCTCTTTGATTTTGTCACTTCGCTTTATTATTTAAATAATCCTCTTTGACTTTGTCACTTCACTTTATTATTTAAATAATCCTCTTTGACTTTTTTTACCTTTTCGGGCTTCAAGCCAACATATGAGGGTCCTCCAAGTTCGTAAGGCCATAACTCTCAAACCGTGAGGAGTTATGTGACATTCCACATACCACCGGAAATGGCATGAAAAGCATTGTCCATCTAGGATAGTTTCACTGACAAATTCATTGATCTTCATCTCATTATTCCACAATTAAGTATGGGTTCTCTAACCATATTTCTAGGATAAATTAAACACAAAGTGTCTTCCTGTGAGGGCTTTCACCATAAGGCGACCACTTTTGAGTTAATCCATTTGTACTTCCTATCAACCATGATAATACACTTAACTGTAAAGCATATTCCCATGAGGGATTTCACCATAAGAGGACCACTTTGGAGTTCATACATTTGTACTCCTTATCAATCCAACTATCCATCATATATCAATGAAACCGCATCGATCCATCTTCATCTATGAATCATATATCAATGACAACTCATTGATCCATCTTCATCTATGCATGACATCATATGACTATGATTCCACTTGATAACAATCCATTCACATCAAGGACAATACATATTATATTAGTATTCTATGGCAAGACATTATTCATTTGACATCGATCCTTTGGAATACAAGACATTGTTCCTTTGACATCAATCAATCAATCAATCCTTTGGCATCAATGACAACATGATCCAACAATCTCTCCCTTTGGCATTGTTGGAAATACCAACATTGATGTCAACAAAAATCATTGATGGAAACATGTAGACAAGGCATTGCTCTACATCAATACTCATCTCAATCACATCAATGTGACTATCTCTCCCCATTTGATATGAATTGCAAAGGGTAGTTCTCTCCTTGAGGTTTATCCCCCTGTTGAATGCCTTTGATCTTCCTCTGAATAATATCTCCCCTTTTGAACAAGGGATATCACTCTGATGTAATGCTAAAGAGATATCGTTCATTCTTCCCCCGTAACCATCACTCCCCCTGGAACTATGCCTTTGTGCTCTTTCTCCAAGTATAGGGCTCATTTTCCAAGTATTTATCTTTGCATCTGAAAAATCTCTCCTCCTGGAATCATGGGAAGAAGAATGAATCCCCCTATGGGTATGTCTCCCCCTATCTTCTCTGCAATATGAACAATATGCTACCATTGCAATATGCTTTTGCTGCAAATGCTACTGCTCAACTATAACATAGATCAACTGCTCTTTCTATGGCAATCCTTGGACCTGTCCATTTATCAAACTTGTGCCATACCATACATCATGAAGCAAAAGATATGTCAACAATGAAATAGAGAATCATGAACAAAACATCAACCAAGTACATCATGTGCCATATTGTGTGCCAACCATGCACAACACCCATGTACATCACCCATGTACATCAATATCATACAATATGCCATAATATGTCATCAATCATATGCTTCTACAAACATGTCAACCATGTGTCTCAAACAAGTGTCATATCACCCATGACATGCTTCTATCATGCACCAAGTGCCACAACCATGTATCTCAATCAATCAAGTATCTCAACTATATCATCCTATATATCATGTACCAAAGTATATGCTAAACAAGTAATACCAATGGTGTACTTTAGCCAAGTACTATCATCTGCATACATATACCATATATGAGTGCATCAACATTGCACTATTCATGTATCACCACATTCACCAAGCAAGTGCATTAACCATGTAGAAATACCACACCAAGATGAACTACAATCAAGATGTGTCCTCATATATGCATGTGATATCAACCATAGACTATGTGCCAATCATACTGCTAGTAGGTGTCTCTAACAATGTACCAAATGTGTACCAAACATGCATCAACTATAGATCAAGCTATGACTCGTCAATGGTGTACAACATGACCACTTCATCAAATCATCAACTACATGTCCCAATATGTAGCTCATCCATATGCCAAATGCATGCACCAAGATATCCAAAACATATGCTTCCAATAATACATCATAAGATATATCAATGAAACTCAAATATGTACCAGCCATGTACCCCAACAGATCATCCTCAACCTCCATTCATTACAGAAAATACTAAGGATCCAATATGTATTAGAAGTGTGCCTCAATAGATCAATGCCATCTCTAGCTAGCATCATCATGATATATCTCATAACCAAAGTGTCATAACTTCATTGTCACAACCAACATTGTTCTTCAATAGAAAAATGTCTCAATACACACTCTAGGGTTAGTACAATGCATCCAAGATAGTCTTTCAACACTCAACCATATGTCACCACCATACATACATCAATTATGTATGCCAACATGTAATCATGAAAACCTGCAGAAAACAATGTCAGACCCTGCAACACAGAGTTATACCATTATACCATGTTGGAACTCATGTGCATAGCCTTTTTCCCAAAGCTCTTTTACCACAGATACACGACCTTCTACAAATACAACTTGCGTATGTACGCAACCTATTCATAGGTTAGCTCACATATGTACGCGACTGTTACCATTGTAACCCGCGTATGCTTATGAAGATGACAAACTTGAGCTTCCCTTAAGGCTGTCATTCTACTCTGGTTGTTCAGTCTTCTTTACCCACTTCTGAAGGTGTCCCTGCTTCTCAAAACTTAAGCTCTTAGCTTCCATATTTTCAAAAATGTCTTCCTTCCTAACTTCATGCCTTCTTCTAGTCATGCTATATGAAGTCCTCATCATAGACTTTCTTCTTGTGTTCCAACAATCCTGGGATTTGTGACCAAATCCACTATAGTTGTAGCATCTCATAGTGTGACAATGAGCAGCAATATGTCCTACTTGATTACATCTGCAACACCTTAGGGTGTTATGAAATCTTTCTTTATCTTTCCTTCGATAAAATCTTCATTCCAAAGCTTTGTGACCATATTCATTACATGAGTAACAATGACCATGAAAAACATTTTCATACCTTTTTATTGGTGTCCATCTTGAAGGTGTCTCTCTTCCTTGAGGTGTAAATATGGCTTCTTGATGTCTTCCTTCATTTGTTCTTTTGAAACTTTCCTTTCCTTGTGTAGATGATTGACTTGCAACATTATTTCCATCCTTTGAGAGTGAGGGACTTACCTCATGCTTATTTGAAGTTCTTGCTTCAACATGTGTAGCTTCTTTCTTGTATCCAATACCTGATTTATCATTTGATGATATTTGACTATCCAAGATCTCATTCAAGATTGTTGATCTATTCAAGAATTTGTTTGACTTCTCTACTTTCTTTCTAAGATCAACAACTTCAGCTTCCAACTTATGACATGACTCTTCATTTTCATTTACTTGATTCTTTAGTAATTCATGTACCCTTTTGGCTTCTTCAATTTGGGTCTTGAGATGAACAAAAACTTCAAGACTTTTGCTAATCTCGTCATCTAGCTTCCTATTCCTTCTATTTCATTATTTAGTCTTTTGATCTCTTCTTCTTTTTCTTCTAATTGAGTCTTTTTAATTTCTTATTGTTCCTTGAGAATTTCCTTTAATTTCAAGAAATGCCTTTGATTCTTTTTAAGAAACTTTTTAGTGTTATCAGAAAGATAGCTATATTCTATGTAACAATGGTCATAGTTGTATTCAAATATGCCCCATTCAAATTTCCTTTTAAGATCTAATAGTTGTTCTTCTACTTCTTCCATGGGATAACTATCATTCAAATCTACACAAACTATCTCTAGATTTTCTTCTTCACTTGTAGAGAAATATTCAACATCATCACATTTTGAAATATTGCAATCAGGGGTTTTTGGAGATTCTTTACCTTCATTAATCTTGATGGAATTGTCTTCAAGGTCTTCCTTTTTGCCAACATCATCACATTTAGAATCATTGCAATTAGAGTATTTTGGATATTCTTTACCTTCATTGTTCTTGATGGAGTTGTCTTTAGCATCTTCCTTCTTTCTTTGGTATGTCTCCTCTAGCTTTAGCCATAGATCCTTGGTGAAAGTGTATTGTCCCATTCTCTCTTTGATAAAACTTGAGAGTCCACTAAGAATGGCCTTGAGAGCCAATGCATCATTATTTTTATTCCCTTTGAGCTACAAACTTTGACGTGTTTTTCAAAGGAACTGATCCACCAATAACTTCTTTCAAAACACCCGCTCCTATTTCCTTCAAATGCAATTTCATTTCTATTCTTCATGTAGAATAATTTTCCTCATCAAGGATTGGAACTTCATCATCCATTTTTGTGTCCATGGATCTCCTCCAAGCTTGTTAAGGCTTATAATAAAGGCTTGCTCTGATACCAAATGTTGGACACACTGACCAAACTGAGAGGGGGGGTGAATCAGTGTAGGGCTCTTTTTAAAACTTCCCCTTCACAAAACTCCTTAGTTAGCAATCACCATTTACTCATTACTTATTGTTGTCATTTATAACCAGTTAAATGTGAACATACATCAACAACATATATCAACAATATGTATCATCAATAATTCATCACCACAAGGAACACAAAGAACACAAGATGTATGTACAATTTTATTTTTATTACAGACTACAATCCTTGGGTTATCAACAACAACTGAATAGAGTTACAACTCCACAAGACCATCATCTCTACAATGCAAGACTCATCTTACACAAATCAGCACCAAATGAGAAGAGGAATCAATCCTCAACATATACCAATTTGTCAACAGGTACACGACATGTCAGTAGTGCAGAACATGTATGTATGTGCCCTACCAGTAGTACAGCTCGCATATGTACGCGGCATGTCTGTACTACAACCTGTGTATGCCTTCTGAGTATTTAGGGTTTTCTCTTCATGAAAAACTCAGATCCTCTACAGCCCTAAGTCACATCCACTTATTTCTTATCCAATATGTACCATAACCAATCTCAACACATCCATGGTCTCCAACAACTTACTCATGCTCCATACAATATGAATGCTACTCAAACATAAGTAACCAACATATTATGGAAACCATATCAGTACTGAAACATAAGAGTGTTTCTCACTCTATCAATCAATCAACATAACCATATCACCGCATCCATACCAAAAATTCCTTAAGCATTCTCCATACAAAAAGAAAGAGTATCCATCAAGACAACTATGTAACCATACCAGAGTTTCTATGGAAGATCTTAGCCCATAGAATGTAGATCTAGAACTTCTTCAAACTTCAAGAAACTGGCATCATCTTCACACTCAAGTCTCCATGACTTCATCCAACTATACGCACGCTACCTTCCTTCAGACCTCATGTGTACACGCTCTGACTCACTACAGCCCGTGTATATACACTCTCTGTCCCAATGTTGCTCGCGTACTCCTTCAGAAACTAGGGTTTCTGAACTTCTGAAACTTTCGTCGTCAAAATCTCAGACTTACGAAAACTTTGATGCGTCCATGAGATCCTCCAATCACTCTCTCTCTCATAATAGATCTTCAATATATGCTCAAGAGATGATCTTCACAAGAGACCCTTGCTTCTTATTTGTATTCTCCAAGTAGCTTCCTTAGAAGCATCTTCTAGGCCACTTTGTCCACATAGCCACTTTGTCCACATAGTCACCTATGTCCAACTTTGCCCAATTTTCCACTTGTCCATGTATCCAATAGACACTTGACCACTTAAGCCATTTTCCTCATCTTAGGGTTAACCTTATTATAACCACTTTCCATAATTAGAAATTTCTCCATTTACTATATTATTTAAATAATCCTCCTTGACTTTGTCATTTCACTTTATTATTTAAATAATCCTCTTTGATTTTGTCACTTCACTTTAATATTTAAATCATCCTCTTTGTCTTTGTCACTATATTATTTAAATAATCCTCCTTGACTTTGTCACTTCACTTTATTATTTAAGTAATCCTTTTTTATTTTGTCACTTCACTTTATTATTTAAATAATCTTCTTTGACTTTCTCACTTCACTTTATTATTTAAATAATCCTCTTTGACTTTTTTTACCTTTTGGGGCTTCAAGCCAACATATGAGGGTCGTCCAACTTCGTAAGGCCATAACTCTCAAACTGTGAGGAGTTATGTGACGTTCCACATACCACCGGAAATGGCATGACAAGAATTGTCCATCTAGGATAGTTTCACTGACAAATTCATTGATCTTCATCTCATTATTCCACAATTAAGTATGGGTTCTCTAACCATACTTTTAGGATAACTCAATCGCAAAGCGTCTTCCTGTGAGGGCTTTCACCATAAGGGGACCACTTTGGAGTTCATCCATTTTTACTTCATATCAACCATGATAAGAAACTTAACTGCAAAGCGTCTTCCCATGAGGGATTTCACCATAAGGGGCCCACTTTGGAGTTCATAAATTGGTACTCCTTATCAATCCAACTATGCATCATATATTAATGAAACCACATTGATCCATCTTCATCTATGCATCATATATCAATGACAACTCATTGATACATCTTCATCTATGCATGACATCATATGACTATGATTCCACTTGACATCAATCCATTCACATCAATGACAATACATATTATATCAGTATGCTATGACAAGACATTATTCATTAGACATTAATCCTTTGGCATACAAGACATTGTTCCTTTGACATCAATCAATCAATCCTTTGGCATCAATGACAACATGATCCAACAAGTGTTTCAATTCATCTTGCATTGTCACACTATATTCATCCAAATCTTGTGTCTTGCTGCCAAGTCACCATTGTGTCATGCTATATGTTCAAGGGAAGTGTAAGCCTGAGTCGACCATCTATTATTTTTTTTACTTTCCGAGTCGACCATCCCGTTATAGCCTTAATTTCCACCCTATAGGCCAGAGAGGAAGCCATCAAAGGATAAAGGCCAAAATACATCTTTTTCCTAAGGTTTGAATCATTGTAGAGCCCTTTTTTCCATCCTCGCAAGACACCTAGTAAAAAACAAGAAAGGCCCTCACTTTCTAGCAGTGTTCAACAAGTGAGGCACTATCAAACTTCTAGAATCGAAGAGTTACGAGGTGATAGCCGAGGAATGAGTTGGATATTCATGGAAAAGGCCTAGGAAATCACATCATTCGAGTCTCTAGTAGCCTCTAGAAGATGTAGAAGCCTCTCCCAAGCCTCCTCCAAGATCTATATAACAAAAGAAAGCCTTGGGAAAGGGGGGAATAATTGAATGGTATTGTTATGTTTTCCAACTACAGAGGTATCCATATACCACAACCAGAATTCAGTGAAGCCTAGCCTAACCAAGGAGCTGCAAGGAGAGGAATGGAGCAAGGAGGTTAAAGGAGCTTGCATCAACATTTGAGGTATGTGTTATCGCTCTGTAAATTCCCAGAGGTTGTCAGGGTAGAAGAAATTTTCCAGAGGTAACTTTATCCAACCACTTCGAAACTAGAATCTAGCCCTATCAGTTTTAGAGAGGGATCTCTCTGTAAGATTTAGATATGTTTTAACTTTAAGATATTAGGCTAGTTAAGCAGAATGAGATTGAATGGTTTTTTTTTCTTTTCTTGTATAGTTGGCTGAAATAGGGTTTACGCATCCATTAGGCTATGGGGTCTGTATTATAAGGATAGAAACCTGAACAGGAATAAAAAGATCTTTTTCATAGGGAAAGGTAATGCATTCAATGGATTCTTTGGCATTAAAGTGATGGAGAGCAGAAAATACGAGAAAATCAATTAAAGTAAAGAAGCATTTAAGAATTTCTTCACTATAACATCATAAGACAAACATTTAGATATTTAAAGTCAGAGACAGGGTATACAAAGATAAATCCTGCAACATATGCTACTTTTAAAAGATTAGATTAGAAAAAACAATATGACGACTGAGTGAGAAAAACATTTAACACAGAGAAATAAACATCACCAATGAATAACACGCGAGAATCTTGTGAAACGTCCCTTTGTATTACTGGAAGATCTTTTGATAAACAATTACAGTCTTTATGGCTTACAGGGCATAAAGATCAACCATTCGTACTTCAAAGTTCGAAGTATTTATAATCAAAATTACATACGATCATGTCATTAAAGATCAGGACGTGGTAGATCCTAAATTTAACTAACTAACTCAACAAGATACAAAAATTTAGGAACTGTCGACGATGTGCTGAAATCTTCATGCTGATTTTTGGGGAAAACCATTGGTGAGTCATCTGCACAACTTCATCTGATCGGATTGCTGACTAGACCTGGACACCTCATCTCTTACTTGATCAGATTGCATAACTCTTCCCATCATAGCTGACTAGGAATGATGACTTTGAGTAATCTTCTGTATATTTCATCCATCTCTGTATACTTGGCAAAAGTTGTCTTGAAGATGAAAATATATCGGATTTTGTGTTGTATGTTGATGTCTAGCTACAAGGTTTCTAAGAACACCTTGCTCGTTATGTTGCCCTGTATTCCCAAAAATTTAGAACTATCTTTGGCCATTGTGGCCAACTTCTGTTTATAATTAGGAAGGGTCATTAACTTGTCATTTAGGACCCTTAATCCAGGGAGTCCTTTCTTCTACAGAGCTTCGATTTTGCTGAAAAATCTTTGCACTCCTGCGTCCATAGTCTGGACTTTCTCTTCCAACTGCAGCATTAACCCTCTTTTGTTCAGAACCCTCTTGACTTCGAGGATGGTTTTCATCCTGTCTTCAATCTTCAAATCCTCTAACTCTTCCCTGGTTTTGGAATTCAAGAATTTAATGATCTCAGTGGCTTCTGTGGGCATTTCTCCCAGCTCTTCTCTTATTTTCTCAATAGCCTACCTGCTCTTTTGTACTAGTTCGTTTTGCTTGAACATGATTTGCACCATAAGCCATATTTCATTTATGGATTTGGAGATATCCATCTAGATATTTTCCTTGGCCTCAGCAAGTGTCTTGCCTACCACTGTTTGCTTTTGAAGCTGCTGCAATTCTTGTTTGAGCTTGTCTAATGTTTGTTTCTCCATGGAGTAGATGGTTTGGTAAGAAGACTTAAGTTCCTGAAGGTTATCAACCTCCTTTTTAAGTCTGCTAATTTCTGTCTCTTGCAAGTTCATCTCCTCCATGGATTTTTCTAGTTCTATTGTCAGTGGAGTTGCTGAGGGAACTTTTGTTGAGGATGTTATGCTTACTCATGTGAGTGGAACTGCGCTCAATGGAATGACCTCCATAGGCGTTGATTGTTCCTTCTCCTTCACTAACCTTTCCAATTATGCTTCCATCTCTTTCAATTGTGCGTTCTACTCCATGATCAACTTGAGCATCTCATCCTTCTCACCTTCTGTCTCAGTTATCTCCTTTGTCTATGCATCTTTCGTTGGTGGCAGTTTCAGTTGTTTCCTCAGAGATTCTATATCAACATTTTTCTTTTTAATCATCTCCTCGATTGCTTTCACATTCGAGGGGTCATACCCAATCTTGAGGACCAATTCTTCCAACGTTTTAATTATGTTATCCTTTGCAAAGGATGATATCTTTTCTAACTTTAGTTGTGTTTGTACATTGCTCAAAGAGACTTGTAGTTTAGCAGCCGAAGTAGAAGCACTTGCCAAAGTGGAGAAAACCATTTCTCCAGTTTGCATGTGCAAATCCATTTGATCAGTCGGGTGCACATCTCTGGTGTGGAACTCAAACGTTGCCCTTTTGTAATCAGTAATTGTCTTTGGATCGGGCACCTGTGCCTGCAGAAAAGCCATGTGCATTCTACCCTTCTCTGTACCAAATGCAGACAACAGTCTGTGCTGTGTCGTGGATGTCTGTTTCCAAAACTGAGCATAAGTATTGTTGGTCAGCATCTGATTCCTCTTCTTAATCAGGTCATATTTCTCAAAAATACTCAACTTTGGTCCTCCTTTACTCGGCTGGTCGACTAGTGAAGTATCTACCAGCTTCTTGGACAAAACTATAGACATGATATTCTTGTTGCTTGTGAAAAAAGGTGACTAATCACCTTTCATAGTCGTAGTGGATTGGGTTTCCTTTTTGTCAGCCGTGTCAGTTGTATGACTGGATTTTTGCCTTTTGGTATGTAATTGGAAAATTTCAGTCAAGACTTCGGTGACAGACGGTGAAGTATCCTTCCTGGGTATTTTCTCTTTTGGAGCCTGTGGTGTGGTTGTTTGCGAAATAGTAACTGAAGGATCCTGTCGTTCTATCTCTTCCAGAGTGTTCGACTCCCACTCTGTTTGATTCGCGAACCTTTCTATCTCGGGCTTGGGTATATGAACATATGGAACATTTTTATTCTTAACCCTCATCTCTGAAATTATCCCGCACAGATCATAGTGCCACAGGAAACTAACTTCGAACTTCATTTCCTTCAAAATTTTGTCTGCCTCTTCCCCGGTGACTCGGCTATTGCAGATAAAAGACCCTATTTGCCCTTTAATTCTGAGTTGTTGTTTCTTCTTCAGAGACACAAAATGTATGTCATCTGAGTTTATCATTTGTCTTATGTACTCCAGGGAAAATATCCTCACAGGTAGATACTTGGGCAGTTTGTATGGTGCTAACTCGCATCCATATACTCTGAACTCGGTGTGATTTTGGTAAAGATACCAATCTCCAGTTTTTGCAAGGTCTGAGAGGTGTAAGATCCTCTGAATCTCCTCATTTATCCTTGGTTCTGGTCTACCACTGAGCATACTCACTATTGGGTGGTAGAATTGTTCGATGAACTGTTTGAAACTGAACTCTGTGGAATTCCGTCTGAGCAGCGAAGTCCAAGATGTTACCGCATGCGGCTTCCCGTTCTTGTCCATTTTATGTATCGAGAAAAAGAACCTGTCTGCTTGAAAGAAGATGAACATGTAAGCCGGTATGGAGGAATACCGGAACATGCCCTCTGTAGTGAATTTTGAAAGATGCTCGTGAATACTCTTCACCAGGAAAGTACTATAGTCGAACTGAATAATGGGCCTTTCCTCTGTAGAGAAAATGGACAGAAAACCCAATATAGGTTCATCCACCCATTCGTCTGAAAAATAACTTAGCAAAGAATAGAGCGATGAAATAACTTGGTTGCCCTTTTCTAAGAACATGGAGGAAGGATATGGGGGATTTGACTTGGGGAGCTGAGCATCTGGTGGGAGGAAAAGCTCAAAAATCTGGGCTCTCTGAGGGAAAGATAGTTTCTAGTATAACTCTGTTATGATTTCAAGATTAAAAGGGGAGGCAGATTCATTTATGGGTATCTGCATCATCTGATCAATGGCTTGTGGTGTGATGAAGAACAAAGTTTCCCCCGATGACGAGACTATGGTTCTCTGGTCGTGGAGGTAATGAGCTTGGCATTTGAGGGCAAATTCATGGAAATGATGGACCTGGGGGAAAATATATAGAGGAAGATTGGACTCCTAGAGCCCAATTTCGTCGCTCTGATCTAGGAAAGTGTCTCTGAGCCATGATTGCAAATCCGCGAAGTCAAATTCGCACCTTGTATATGAAATTAGATGATCTTTGTCAGCCAAGGGGATCTTGTTGAGGTCGACAGGAGGTGGGAGGAAAGGATTTTCCTTAGCTTCTGCTTTCTTGGATTTTGGCACCATCGTTGTGCAAAGTACCTGCAATTCAAACAAAAACGTTAGTGGGAATGACTGTCGTTTTGGGTTACTGACTGAATCGGAGAGAAGACAAGGAAAAACTTTCGAGTGTGGGGATAAGATGAGCAATGGGCGAATGAGGAAAAAGGTTAGTTTTGAGCAAACTGATACCCGTTGGGCACGGGGGGACAGATCAGCAGGCTAACGGATAATTTAGCCTGTAATAAATGGCCAACGAGTCCCTTGGAGCGTGAGATGGTAGGTAAAACGAGTGACGAGTATGATCAGGTGACATGGAGGGTGTTTGAATGAGGACCAGCAATGGTGAAGGGACTTGTGATGGGTGAGCAGGAGGAAAGGACTGACAGAGTTATGAGATGGGACCATTAGGAGAAGATAGTGGAAAATGATGTCACGCGACGGCGGGGGTATGTCAGAAAAGTGGTAAGTGGTAAGTGGTAAGATGGTTTGCGGTAAGTGGTGGGAGTCTAGTGCAATAGATTCCTGCCACATTAGTGGAGGGGCCTGCCAG
>ML783884.1:983225-1018768 GCA_009831015.1 Picea engelmannii | reverse complement strand
TCATTCATCCATCGGTGCACCTGCCACTAAACCGTAGATCTGAGCGCAACGTTTAACAAACTTTCTAGATGCCCCCCCCCCACCATAAAAAGCAGAATAGTCGGGGGGGTCTGAAATTTAATATCGGTCATGGATCTGAGCGCCAATGCCTCAACCATTCAGATGTGCATTTTTGTTACCCTTAATTCCGAACCCCCCCCCCCCATCGTTAAAGGTAGAACAGTCGGGGGGTCCAGAAAAAACTTGTTGACCGTAGATTTGAGCGCCAACGCCTCAAACGTTCATCTGTGCGCTTTCTTTAATCTGCCAGCGCAAAAATCATATTTGCTCTGAAAACTTAGGACAAGTGCTTTATGTGGATCTGCCCATCTTTCCCTGCTTTTTGTCACCATGGGGGTTAGGCATCCAACTTTCAAACATCAAAGATATGGTTAAACATCGATCATCATGCATGTTTTATTGAAATAAAACCAACTAACCTATGCTCTAACATACTTACCTATGACATTTATCCCAAATTAAACTGTTGGACTAAGAAATTACTCTACCCTAGGGTTATCTGACCAAGATTAGGCAGTTTGGTCAAAATTATTCACTAGCTAACCTAAACTACTTGGCTAAGATTAAACATTTTATCCAAGCTTATTCACTAATCCTATCAACATCAATTTAAAAGGACTTGGCCATGCTTAAACTATATGGATCAGGTCATTGTTATTGCATGGGGCTTTACTCAATTTCTTTTATGCCCTCTTTTATTCTTTTCTCATTTTCTTTTTCTTTTCTTTCTTTTTCTTTCTTTTTCCTTTTCTTTTTCTTTTCTTTCTTTTTCTCAAATTATTTACAAAATGGAAAATTATTTGGCAACCAAACACAGTAAAGGGATAACTTCTCAGTCACCAGTTGATCCTATAAACTATAGGGTTATAACAACATGCATGTCTTGATGTAATTTTCTTATGACTACCATTGGTTTTCCCTCATGAATGTTTGTCTTTTCTACATAAATTTTCAGATCTGGTTTATTTTTCTATAGATTAGTTTAGATCGAAGCTAGATCTAGGATTCTAACACTAGGAAGAGAAGTAGAATGGTATTATTTTGTCTTTGGTGTGCAGGAAGAAGGTTGTAAAAGCTGGAGCTGGAGCTTTAGCAATGAAACCATGATACACTAAGGACAACCTTTAGGAAAAGGTACGTCATTCTTCCATTTCCTTGTGTAATGATATTATTGCTTGTTTATAGGAAAACCATAAGAAGTCTAGCCTCCTTTATGTCGAGGATTACTAGGCTAGTCCTAGGGAGATCTTGTTGATCATTCAGTGAGATCCCTGTGAGACTTTTTCCCATAACATCAACTTGAGTCGACCATCTACTGTTTTGTTGAGTTTTCGAGTTGGTCATTCCCATGTCAGTTGAGTCCATTATCATTATCGATGGGTCCCCTCACATCTATTAACAATATACATCAATGACCGATAATTAGATTGTTTCTACTATGCTTGACATCAACTCATTTATTCGCATGTTGTAGATTCGTACCATCGGGGTTTGGGACAAAAACATTGGGTTTGGGGCCACATCATTCCTTCACAACATCCTCTCCCAAGTTTCAATTGAGTATATCAGTTGTGTATGAGTACTTTGAAGACACTGGGGGCACTCTCCTTAGTTCTCATTGTCTTCTTGATATCTATATGTCGTGTCATGGATCCACATTGTATTTGCTAATGACTATGATTGATTTGATGATGTATATCAACATTGTATCGTTTCGTGGCTATGGTCTTATTGATGACATGGATCCATTGTGTATTCTTTTGTAGCCATGGTCTAGCATCTCATATCATGGATTCACAGTGTATTGTTTGGCATCCATGCTCATTCAGAGTCTAAGTGTGTCTACCTACAGGATTGGTCTATATATACTCTCATCCTTGGTGTTTGATTGTAGGACGTCTTTGACTTATGAAACTCCTTTTCTCTCCCCTCGCGCTGCCTCACATGGATGTTATTTTATTGTAATGTATTTCGTCCATCATTTCCTTTACTGACCTCACACAATAGGGGCCATCTGCTATAGCCTTAATTTACACCCTAAAGGCCATAAGGGAATCCATAAGAATATGGCATCCCAAATACACATTTTTCCTAAGGTTTAACCCCTTTTTGCAGATCATCGTTGGACACATAGGGGACAACAAACGATGATCATCACTCCTCAACAATGTTCAACAAGCGATGACCCCTAAAACTTCTCGATTCGGGGAGTTATGAGGTGATAGGTGAGGAATGATTTGTATCTTCGTGGCAAGAGCCTAGGAACTCACATCATTTGAGTCTATAGTGGTCTCTAGAAGATCTAGAAGCTCTCTCAATCCTCTTCCAAAGAGCTATATAACAAAGGAAATCATTGGGAAAGAGGGTGAAGAATTCAAAGCAATGTTATGTTTTCCAATTGTAGAGGTACCCATTCCATCTATCGCAGCCATAAGTAAGTGAATCATGTCCTGACCAAGGAGCTAAAGGAGGAGCAAGGAGAAAGGAGGTCAAGGGAGTATGCATCAACAATTAAGGTATGTCTTGATGTAATTTTCAAATGATTATTAATAGATCATTTGGCTTCCCCCCTAATAATTTTTTGTAATTGATGAACACATGTTTAGATCTATTTCATGCTATTGTAGATCTAATTAGAATCAAATTAGATCTAGGATTATAATCCCAAGTTGAGAGGTAGAAAGGTTTTGCTTGTTTTATGTATGCGGGAAGCAGGTTGTGGATCTTGTAGCTAGAGTTTCAGGACTGCAACAGCCAGGAGATACGAAGGAAAATATGAAGAAAGGTATGCAAACTTCACCACTCCTTAGGATAATCACAAATCTATGTGTTTGAATCTAGATCTAGGAAAACCATAAGAAGTCTAGCCCTCTTTTTGTCTAGGATTACTAGGCTAATCCTAGGGAGATTTTTATGTTCCCTATGAAATTTATCCTCACCTATCATCTTGTAACTCCCCGAATCTAGAAGTTGCAGGGGTCATCGCCTATTGAACATTGTTGAGGAGTGATGATTATCACTTGTTGTCCCCTATGTGTCCAACAATGATCTCCAAAAAGGGGCTAAACCTTAGGCAACATGTGTATTTGGGATTCATCTTCTTATGGATTCCCTTCTAGCCTTTAGGGTGGAAATTAAGGCTAGAAGGGAGTGTGATAAAGATAAAGATAAAGGCTTGTGGCATGACTCTAATAAAGACCTCATCGGATAGATATTAAGACAAGTACTTGTTAAGGGAGTGTGTTGGAATATGTAACTCTTACTTGTCTTAATAATGTGTGAGGAAATTATGTTTGATAATGTACTTTTTTTAATGAGCAATATCTACATACGTTGTTTGAACCTATTATTTAGGAGGTTGTTAGATAGTTGGTTGTGAGAGATTTTGTCCAACTAAGAGTACTAGTTTGGTGTGTGGTTGAGATATTCTCTCAACTAAATTGATTGTGTAGCTAAGATAATGTGACTTTATTTAATTTAAATTTGACTTATATAAGTATGTACTAATCTATATAAGTATGTACTAATTTGCTATGAGATTAATGAATTGAGTTCTGTGTACAAGAATGTCTACTTTTCAATATTTTAATTATTAATTATTAATTTATTATTTGATATATTGGTTAATCTATATTTCTCATATTATATAATATTTCTATAAATTGTATTGAAAGGGTTTATGGTTAAATGTTATATAAATGAAACACAATTAATCATTATAAAAAATTAATTTCAGTTTTTTTATATTAAAAACATAAATACTAATATAATAATGATGGATGAAAATGAGTTTATTATAAATTTATTTTAGATTTTTTTTAAATAAATTTTTGAAAAATAAAAACTATTCAAATTTATATTATAAAAAATAAGTTTTCAAAATACTTAATATTTATTTAATATAAAATGTAAATGTAAATATTTTAGTTTATTGCGGATTCTGATTTAATAATCTAATCTATTTTTTTAAGGTCACGGCTAAGTCACACCAAATTAGTGTATGAGATTTCTTGTTTGTGGGATAAGGGACTCTCCTCCGTCCAGCAATTTGACTAGTAAAGTCTACAGAAGTATACATACTCTACCCCGTCTGAATTTGAACTTGGAGATATATATAAAGAAAAAGATAATTTAAATACTAATTTCACTCTTTCCATCCGAATTCAGCGAATAAAAAAATTACAATCTCGTCGAGTTGTCGCGTAAATTGCAATTCTGGAAGTTTAGGTGAACTTTGAAGCCAAATCATCATATTCAAATTGTAGTTTTAAAATAGGGACATTTCAGAGTTGAAAATATTGCAATTTCAACTGTAAAATTTGAGACAAAATACTTCCCGAAAGTAATGTCAAAATACGGAGCGATTTGGTTGGAAATTAGCATTTGCCCACTTCATCACTCCGGAAAAATAGTTTGGTGGTGTGTTAGATTCTTTCGTCGTATTCACAAATAGTCAGACGTAAGTGAGAGCCGTGCTGTGTAGAGCATCTTCCCCGTGATTCATTTAATGCCCGCAACCGAAACGATGCAGAGAATTGTTTCGTCCGGCGCTGCTGTCTGCATCTCTTCAGGGAAGAGTCGTATGAATATGGGAAAGCGTAACCCACTCAACAAGGAAAATTATGAATCCTGACCTTCACCATCTCTGTATACCGGTGTCACATTTACATTGTGTATAATCTGGTTCCTTAACTACCTTTCAATTTCCCTGCAGATTTGTTGAGGCCTATGACTTATAACCATCCAACGTGTACTCTTAATGGCATCCCATTGGCCTTTTGGCCCTTTAGCATGTTTGCATATGGGATGTGTCACATGCACATACTTTCCAATTTCCATGCATGCTTGTTGACTTGAATATGGATCAAATTTGAATCACAATGGTTTATGATAACTTGCTCTTTACAAATGCACAAAACAATTGGAACAATTTTACTCTTAAGAAGAGAGGGGTCTTTTTTTGAGCCATAAACGTAAAGTTTGTAGCCTATCTATTTCATCAACATGAAGTCCTCTACCATACAAATATAATCTTGAATGGAAAAGTTCATGAGATGGGTTGTTGGTTCAATACCACGGTGTAGCTACTTTAATTTACATAATCAAATTAAAACACTTCTTTGTCCACCAACAAATATATTTATATTTCCTTAGCTCTCACTAGTTGATGGTAATTCAACCATCCAAGCCAATAGTCCAACCAACCAGCCAATGGACCGGTCGACCACCTAATAGACGAGTCAACTAGCTGATAGACCAGTCGATCACCCAATAGACGAATCGACGACCCAATAGATGAATTGACCAAACAATAGACTAGTCGATTAGGGAATGAGAAAGTCGACCATGTGCATGCCCAGTTAACCAAGGAAGATGAATAGACCAACAGAAAGCCCAATCGACTAGAGAAAAATTATAGTCGACTAGCAAGTGATTTCCATTGAATAAAGAAAGGGAAAAGCAGCTTGAGCGGAATTAGTCAACCAATAGTGAAGAAAAATGCTCAATGGAAGAGTTGGATTTACCAACAGTGGAGATAAGTGCTCAGAGGGAGAATTGGATAACCAGCAATGAAGAAAAATGTCTAGAGAGTGACCAATTGGGTAACCAACGATGACGAAAAATGTCCAAAGGGAGAATTGGGTAACCAACAATGATTAAAAACATCCAAAGGGAGAATTGGGTAACCAACAATGAAGAAAAACACTTTATATTCCTCGTGGGAAAAGAAAAAACACCCAAGTAGCACTAGAATGTTGAGTATGGTCTATATACGACCTATGGGCAGAGGGAAATGCCCCAATAATGACGAAAACATATTGTAGGGCATGTGGAAAAAGTGTAGACACCAACGAACAACAACTTTGACTCCGAGAATGAGAGAAATCCCCCTAAGAGATCTTAAAATGAAATAAACAACCTCCAAGTAAATAGCAATAGCTCTGGAAGGAGAGTCGTCAATTCACAACTTCAAAATGGATGTGCGTGCATGGTTAAAGAGTCATTGTACTGACTTATTGGTACAAGGGGACTATATCCATGGAAAATGAACTCAAATCACAATTGACATGGAGTTTTCTTTACTAAAAAAATACATAAACAACCATTAAATTGTAGTGCACACCATTTCCACTAATAGACAATGAAAGCCACATAATATTAAAATCACACATAAAAATCAGAATTTACCCTCGAAACCCAAATGGGAAAACCAACATACAATTGACTTAGGCCATGCTCTTTATTATGCACCAAATGGCTATTTACATGCTCTTTGGTTCATCTCTATGCTCAAGACAAAATTTGGGCGCCCTTCTTACTTCATTCTCGGCTAAAGAATCCCTCTTCCATTGTGAGGAAACATGATATAGGAGACTGTGTTGACTAGTGGAGTGCAAATGGATGGTTGGGCATCACCAAGCCTTCAACTTCTCCCTAGTCCATTTCTCCTCCTTCTCTTTGTTTTTCTTTGTCTTTTCTCCCAAGAGGGAAAAGGTCTAATGAAAGTATTAGATTTTCTTAATACACTATTTCTTTGTGTAAAACAATATACTACCCGACTCCACATATTATATGTTGACTTAAGACTAGATTGAATACAAGGGTTGACATCAATCATTATGGCATGGGTCCATTCACACCAACAAGTTGATCTCCTTCATCATCCATAGCCTCAAACATTTCTCTTGTTGATCATCCTAGAGCCTATGTCGATAGCCAATTGTTTTTGTTTGTATCTGATTCAGATCACACCTCCCCACTGAGAGGATTATGGTCACCAAAATATGGCAAGGATAGATGATGAAACTTTCTTGCAATTTGGTTCCTCTCATACCACTTCGCTTTCCTTGGAGAATGTCCTTTGAGACCAATTTTCCACATTTCTTACTATACTAGTCTGCGAGTTACCCGCTCCTTGTGTTGCAAAACTATGTCTTCCTTCAACTCTTCTACTACATGTGATGAAAGTTATTCAACAGTAGTAATATCATGATGTTATTCCTCCTCATCCACTATGCAAGATTCAAACAACTTCAAATATTCCATGTTCACCACCAAACTAATTTGCATATAAGGCGAAAGTTTTAACTTGAAGGAATTCTCATTTACCTTCTTAATGATGTCAAATGGTCCATATCTAAGGGGAGTGAGTTTCTTTATTTTCCCTTGCAATTGTTCCTTACAAATATAGAACCACACCTTGTCTCCAACACAAAATTTGTGATCCTCCCTGTGTTGTTCATGCCTGGCTTTAGACAACTAATGGCTCTTCTTGAGATACTCCTAAACCCTTATATGTATTTGTATGATCTTGTCCATGAATGTTCTTGCCTTTCGTTCATCTCTTTGTAGCATTGTGTCATCCTTCATTTTTCCATACATAATATCAAATGGTAAAAGAGGTAAAAAACCAAAATAGGTCTTAAAAGGAGACTTATTGGTGGAATAATGGAGTGCCTTGTTGTAGGAGTGTTGACTGTAAACTAGTTTCTCGTCCCACGCTTTTGGACGTTTTCTATTGTAGCCTCCTAAAAATTGTACCAGTTTCTAGTTAATAACCTTCATTTATCTGTCAGTTTGAGGATGGAATGCAGTGGAATACTTTATCTTGGTATCCATTTTCTCCCAAAGTTTGTTCCAGAATATACCCAAGAAACTGCTATCTCGATCAAATATGATGGAGGTTGGTAATCTGAAATGTACCCAAACATGGCTGGAGAATAGTTTGACTGCCTCTAGTCCAGATATTGTCTTCTTGCATGGAATGAACACACACATTTTTCTAAATTGGTCCACCAAGAAAAACAAGTATTCATGGACTATACGAGTCATATGAAAAACTCCAACAAATTCCATGGAGATTCTCTTCCAAGGCCTACTTGGTACTGGCAATGGCATGTACAAGCCAAGTTTCTAGTTTCTTGTCTTGATAGTGCTACAAAAGAATGCAACCTATAAGAAAAAATTCCACCTACTCCTACATATTCAACCAATACACATACCATTGCAAATTTTCCACTGTCTTTGTCATGCCAAAATTCCCAACAAATCTAGAAGTGTGTACCCCTCTCATCAATTGAATTATTTTTTCCTAGGGCAGGCGCAGCTTCTACATCTTGTATAACAACCCATCTTGAAGGTACTATTTTTTTCCTTCCATGGAGGTGACCGACCTCTCCTTCAACTACTTGTAGACTCCTCTAAAATCTTCATGTCCCTCGTAGTCTTCACTCAGAAGTTCATGAGTTAAAGGCTTAAGCTGCATTATCACTTCAACTACTACAATATTCTTCAGTAGTGATCGAGACAACATGTATGCTAACCTATTTGTGGCTCCTTTATTGTACTTGATCAATATATGAAAGTGTTGCAATAAACCTAACCACTTGTAATGCCTCACCAGCTACATCTTGATCTGACTTTGTAGGTACTGAAAGGGTTGGTGATCCATATGTATGATGGTCTCTTTTCCTAGGAGATAGTGCTTCCACTTCTTCACCGCTTGTACAATCGCAAAGAGATCTTTATCATATGTGGTGTAGTCAAGTACAACTACATTAAACAACTCTAAATGGTAGCACACCAACCTTCCTCTTTGCATGAGTACAACTCCTAATGCAAACCCAATGACATCAATCTCTAGCTCAAAAGGTCATTGAAAATTTGGCATGGAGAATACTGAAGCATGTCAAATGACTCCCTTCTCCAACAATTATTGTAGTTTCTTCTTCACTTCATCTGCTTCAATTAGGGACTTCCTATACAGCATGATGTTAGGTAGTGGTGACTCTAGTAAAAAATGAATCTCATGTTCAACATCTCACTTGGGTGGTAGTACTTGAAGCTCTTGAAACAATTCCTCGTAGGATTCAAACAATTGTTTTAGTTTTTGGAATCTAATTCCACTACATCCTTCCAAGGATGCCTTCATCTCCAACTTGTTGTCTTCTCCTTGTTGATTTCCTTCTCTCAAAAACAACAAGACAAACTTCTTTGTACCATCCATGGTACTTCTGGCTTTATGAACACTGATGAAAGAGATTTTATCTTTATCCTTCTGTGCCTTTATGGAATATGCTTTTCCATCATTGACTAGCCTATATTGGTTAGCTCTCCTTCTCAAAATGGAATCCCTCATGTACTAGTATGGAATTCCCAATATTACTCCACATACATCCAGAGGAACCACATCTACAACCACTTCATCAACAAAGTTTTGATTGATGGAAAACTTAAATTTGCATTGCTTGTTCACTTTCAATTCCATATTCTCTCTTACCCATCCCAGGAGGTATGGCTATGGATGATATTATGTGTCCAACACAAGATTCTCAACCAATTACAAGAGATCAATTTGGATTGCAAACTAGGATCAAACAAGTAATCTACTTCATGTGGATTTTAATGTAGAAAAGTTTGGTCATTTCCTTATCTTCCTTGTTACTACAACCAACTAATTCCACCCCTTTTTGAAGATTAGTGAAATTGATATTCCCTTCTAGGTGTGAGGTATTATCCACCCATTCCTCAACATCCAATAATATCAATGATTTATTTTTTCTTCGTTTGGAAATGTTTGGGTGCTTCTCAAGGTGCAATTTCCAACTATCCTCTTTAGTGTTTCCCTTTCGATCGCAACCTTTACATTTCTTGGAAAAAGGTATTCCTTCCTGTGCCATTGCTACAATCTTCTTCTCATTCCACTTCTTCTTGTTTTTTTGTTTTTTTTCGTGGTTCTTCTTGCTTGTGCATACTTGCTTGCTTCTTCTGTTTACATCCCTTAAGGTATTGTTATTGAAAACTGGCCTCATTAGTGGTCTTTAGTCTAAATACCATCAATTGTTGTTGAATATGAGGTAGAAATTCCCCCAAATACTTTATTCACATTTTTAGACTTTTGAGAGACTCCCATCCGAGATTAATAATTTTCTATGAGATTAATAAATTGAGTTTTGTGTACAAGAATGTCTACTGTCAAATATTTTAATTATTAATTATTAATTTATTATTTGATATATTTATTAATCTATATTTATCATAGTATATAATATTTCTATATAAATTGCATTGAAAGGGTTTTTATGGTTAAATGTTATATAAATGAAACACAATTAATCATTATAAAAAACTAATTTCAGTTTTTTATATTAATATTAATATAAAACATAAATACTAATATAATAATGATGAATGAAAATGAGTTTCACATAAATTTATTTCATTTTAGATTTATTTAATTATTTAAATAAATTCATATATATATATAGAGAGAGAGAGAGATATTATAAATAAAAAGTAAGTTTTCAAAATACATAATATTTATTTAATATAAATTAAAATGTAAATATTTTAGTTTTTTTATTTAATATATAAAGAAGAAGATACCTTACCATAATGAAATAATTACTCATGAGGTGTAGATCAATTGGCTTGTGTGGAGCTTAGTCTCCATTAGGTCAGTGGTTCAAATCTCATGGGGAGGGGTTGAGTTGAGGGTGGAATTCATTTAGGTCACTGTCCAATATCATAATTCGTGTATCAAACAACTAAATGTCGTAGTCCGCAGATTTGAGTGAATCCATTTCTGCATTCAAAAATGAATTTTAGCAGGATACCACTTAAATGAATTTTAGGAGGATACCACTGAAATGAATCCATTTCTCATTCCACTTCTTGTTGTTATTATTATTATTATTATTATTATTATTATTATTATTTTATGTTTCTCTTGTGGTTCTTCTTGCTTGTGCATACTTTCTTGCTTCTTCTATTTATATACCTCGAGGTATTGTTCTTGAACATTGGCCTCATTATTCTTATTTGGTATAAATAGCATCAATTGATGTCGAACATGAGGTAGAAATTCCCTCAAATATTTTATTCATGTTTTTAGACTTTTGAGAGAGACTCCCATCTGAATTGTTCTCTTCCTTAACTCTAAGGTGAACTCC
The DNA here is from genome assembly GCA_009831015.1 of Picea engelmannii. Classification (NCBI taxonomy): domain Eukaryota; kingdom Viridiplantae; phylum Streptophyta; class Pinopsida; order Pinales; family Pinaceae; genus Picea; species Picea engelmannii. The sequence goes on along the minus strand of ML783884.1, from coordinate 1,007,756 downwards.
TACACTGATTGTCCTTATCTCTATATGAAGTAATGCCATATTATCTATTGAAGTTTCTCATATCCAATTGGGTAAAATTGGGCTTTGATCATGTCCTTGAACACCTCCCAATCAGTCCCCGATGGTTCATACTCTAGTGCTCTGCCCACTGCATCCTCTAGTGCTATGTCCAGTGCTCTACCCACTCCATACTCCTTTAACACTCTAGAGTATGAACCATTGGTGACTGATTGGGAGGTATTCAAGGACATGATCAAAGGCCAAATTTAAACAATTGGATATGAGGAAATTCAGTAGATAATATGGAATTACTTCATATATAGATAAGGACAATCAGTGTGGGAGTTCACCATAGAGTTCAGGAAGAGAGCAATTCAGATGGCAGTCTCTCTCAAAAGTCTAAAAATGTGAATCAAGTATTTGGGGGAGTTTCTACCTCATATTCGACAACAATTGATGTTATTTAGACCAAAGAAGACTAATGAGGCCAGTGTTCAAGAACAATACCTCAAGGGATATAAGCAGAAGAAGAAAGCAAGTATGCACAAGCAAGAAGAACCACAAGAGAAACATATAAAAAAAAAAAGAACAAGAAGTGGAATGAAAAGAATATTTGGAAATGACACAATAAGGAATATCTTCCACCAATAAATGTAAAGGTTGTGATCGAAAGGGAAACATTGAGTTTGATTGATGTCTAGATTTTTAGCGCATGCTACTTCTTTTCTTTAGTTGGCTTAAGGACTGCCATTATCATATCTCAATCCTGGCCGATCAAAAATTGAATTGGTCTTGGAGGATGGTAGATTTTCCTCTACTAGATTATGAACTATTACCTTCCAACTCACCCAAAGAACATCTTCGAGAGGAAAATCACTATGAGGTTAGAAGTGTTGTTACTCCCTTCCTTGAACACCCAAAAGGAGATAACTTTCGAGAAGGTTTTGTTCTCCCTGCAAATCTACCCTTGACTGAGTCTTTCGGTCCCCTCCTTCAGGTAAACTTTGTTGGAGAACCTGAACTTGGTGCCAAGCCATGATATCACTAGAGAAATTTTGCAGCTTCTCAGAGGTTCTTTCTCTGTCACAGCCTCTACGAGGTTTATCAGATGATCCCTCGTCATCAAGCTCATGTCCTTCTACTTAGGTCATGTTTTCTGCAAACTCTCAGAGATTCTTTCTCTTGTTCTCTCCAGTAACCAGAAATTTTTTATCTTTCGTTTCTTCTTTTCAGCTGGAGAGCCCTCACGCGCTCTTTTTTTTCCTTCGGAATGGCCTATCGTTCCCCTTCTTTTTTAAAAATGTTTCTTCTCTTGCATGCTCTCTCCTTCTTCCCAGGGAGGTTCTGGACTTGTCATGTTCCTTCTAACAGAAGGAACTTGGGTCAATATGGGCCTGTAGGAAAAATACACTATGTGGTACTTCGGGTTGACATTTTTTTGTCTCCTCATCTAAACTCTCCATGCTTCCATTCATTGGGGTAGTTGATTGTTCAACCACCAGTCCTTCTTTCATTAACTGGTTTTTCTTTGGGATCAGGATGAGGCTTATTATTTTAGCAAGGAGAATTTGGGTCATTTTGACATAATGAACCCTCTCTACAGTTTCCTCACTCTTTCCTCTAGTGATTTAATGGCTAGTACTTCAAGGCTTCACCCCCACGGTCAGTTATTGGAAATATAAACAATAATACATTTACATTGTTCGCATTCCATAGCATGGTAATCATAATTAATCATTAATTACAAGCTAGGGGAAACATGGGTATTACAATCCCCTCCCCCTTAAAAGGAACACCTTCCTCGGTGTTATTTCTCAACAACACCTGTCATGCCTTTGTCATTCAGCTGCTTCAGAAATATTAATCCTCTTTCTTGATTAGGTCATTTCCAGACCCTTGGACTTCGTCACCTTCCTTCAATAATTTTGAACAACAAGCATATTAATCACAATTTCATCCGAAAACATCTTACTGTTGTGCAAAATTCAAGAGGAAATATTTCATAATCTAGCACAACACTTATCTGTGTAGTTTATGGATTTGCATCCATATGGATATCTTGTTATCTTAGCTCATTTTGTTATCTTGACATACTCATTGTGTGCATGATCCCAATCAATAGTTTATAAAAGTTATCAAAGTCTCATCTTCCTTGCGGTCACTCACCCTCCATGCCCAAGCTCAGGCATCCCCTTCTCTGCTATACAGTCCCTCGGGCGATCCAACTTGCCTTGTGAAGGATTTCTTGCACAGGAAGAGTTCTAAAGACTTCATTGAGCCTTACAGTTGAGGTGCCCCTCAAACTTGCTCTGTTGAGGCGTCCCTTCATCTTGTGTTGCCACAACACAACATATTCTAGGGAGATCATGGCTTACCACACGGTTCTCATGTCTCAACAACAACCCTTTTTTCATGATTTCCAGCTTGACAACCTTCACATGTCCTTCCTAGAAATATCTTTTTCGTCTCACTTGTATCACAAGTATACAAAAATTATGAGATATTATCATCAATTTCAAATTCATAATTTTCTTACAAATTTGTGACCCACAGATTTCCAAATTCCACATTTATTTTTAGATTTGTTCCACATAGGAACTAGATTCACAAGTATGGGACTTTCCTTCCCATAGCAGTTTAGCTCAGTAGGAAATTGGTCTTCCTTATGGGATTACAACACTTTCCTATCCAAGACCCTTTTCTTCCTGCAATTTCAAGATTCCTCAGCTAAACAAATTGTTAGTTTTCATGTACATTATATTTTCAAAACTATGCATACTAACAATCCAAGTCATTTTCATCTATTAAAGGGTACAGAGCAAAAGGAAATATCATTATTTGCGTATGAATCCTTTCAACATACCATTTTTTTCCAAATGTAACTCAAATATCAGTTGACTTTAATCAGTGTGCCAATATTTATGGCCGCATCCATACACAATGTACCCTTACATTGGGTTCAAGTTTGCCATACTTATGACATGCACCTTGCCATGGTGTGTTGGAGCTCAACCAACCTCTTCACCATAGGTTTAATCATTCTCATTCACTCTTACAACAAGACTATGCTTCCCGCTACAGGATGATCACAATTCCAAATCAACACATATGAAACTAAAATTTTCTCTTGAATGCACCCAAGCATTAGTCCTTCATTAGTAACCAGGGTCCCAACACTCATGGCCACCCAAATTTCCCTTTATTTATCAACTACACAATTCAAGTGGATTAGTGGAAGGTCCTCCTTCCTCGATGGAAATCCATTGTCTACCCTCTTATGCAAACATGCATTTCCTCAATGCATTCCATGCAATGTGCTAACTATTAGTACCTTTATTCCCAATCTCCCTAGATTGGTTATTGTACCCGTGGTACTCTTTACTCACGCATTTTCTTGCAAGAATTATAACTCATCCTTGACCAGAATAGACTTCCTCTCTCTATTCTTCGAGTTCTTTTCCTGAATCACACCCAACTTGGGTATCAATGGCATCCAACAACCACTCAAATTCAATTATATATCACTGAAATAATAAAATATTTCAGAAGGAATTCTTACCCAATGCCTTCATACCTTATGCCTTATAGGCATGAACACTTTTATACATGTTCTGTATTTCAACACCCTCTCTGATATTGCCTCATTAGTGGTTCTTTATGGGGACTTTTAGAGTGCCTTCAACAAATTTCAACAACAACCTTCTCGTATTCATCATATGCTTGAGGTTTTCTACCATTGGTAATTTTCTTTCCCAACAATTCAAATTTCTTTCTACACATGAAATACATCACAATTATATTAGTCGTCATGTAAAATAAAAATGCATGTATCATAGCATTCCAATCAATAAAAACATTTTCAGATATGTCATAACATATATTTATGCACTTCATCACATTGTCCTTAATGTTTTCATGAGTGCAACACAAACAATTCTCAATTGTTTTTACAATCATACAACCATCATCATTATGGTGTCAAAACATTTACCTACATCATTAAATTGGTCTCTCATACCAAAGAAATACGATAAACAATAAGAAAGGAGTCAAGGAAATCTTCTCTCATCTAACTCCTACACATCCCTGGACTTTTATTCCAACTGACTTATTTTCCAGGGCCTCACTGCCTTTATTTAACATGGTTTGATAAATCCTATTCATTTAAATATGTTTATTTATTCATTCCCCCCCCCCTTTTTTTTATTTTCCAATTGTACTTGTTCCCACGACTTCTCTTCGAAGGCTTACAACTCTGTTAAATAATTCAGAGCTTTTAGGGTGAGAAAAGTATTCCTCCTTTTCTCCTTCTTTGCTTATGCAATCTACTTCTTATTGTGATCTCCATGCTCTTTTCCTTGAGAAGTCTTAGTTAGGTTCACCTCAACCTTCTTGGTAAATCAACATGCTACCACAAAAAACCTTTTGTTCACAATGAATTTTGAACCTGTGCATTCTGCACATTACCATTCAGTTATCAAAATGGTCAACATTCATTTGTTAGTCTTTACCTCATACATTTTGTTTTAGAATGTAATCTAGGGTTCTTATATAAATAGTCTTGTAGCTCACTGCTTAATTCTTAGTATTCATTAAGGTTTTGATTATGCTCTCCTGACAAAGTCTTTACACAGTTACTTCATAGGGAACTCCTTTGGCATGCAACTTCCTTATTGCATATCCATCGCTATCTTTGATGGCCTCAACCTTGAGTTAGCTTTAGTTGTTTACCAAATATTCCATAAGGAATATAAACATGCATCTTTGCTATGCATCTAGCTTACTTATCCACACATATTCCTTGTTTTATTAACTTACATCCATGATGTACTTAACCACGTGCATAATCATAAGCCTATGTGTAGCTACCATAGGTATATTTCATAGCTCACATACATCTTTACTTTAAAATCATTCAACTCGTAATTGTTCACAATCATTCTCATGTGATTCCTCAAAGGCATAATCATGTTGCCTCTTATCATGACAACAAAACATCCTTGCTCATTTACTCTTTTGTATATTTATACTAGCCTTTCCTGAGGGAATGGAGAAAATTCCCCTCAAGATATCATTCAAAAAAGAACTTTCATGATTCTTCAGAATGGAGTCAGCCATGCATCCATGGTATTCATTTAGTCTTGGAAAGTGAAATTCTTGCCTTACATTTCACTCATTTAGGCAATCACATTGTTCCTTTAGTATACATATACTCTTACATCATACATGTTCATCTCTTTCACATTTAATATCATTCACTCATATCTATTTGGTTTTAATATCAATCTTCATATCAAGAAACCTCACAATGCATTAAATCCATGCGCTCAAGCATATGCAAACATAGCCAAACATGCATCATGCAAGCTCACTGCTTGCACCTTTTCCATGTCACTTGTACACATGGACATATCAGACTTCCAGATCCTCCTCCCCAGGACCTTGCTTCCATTCTTATGACAATTCTCATATAGACATTCAACAATGAGCTTCCCTCTCAATTGAGATCTTGCAATCATCTGCATCAAATCCACATGGCAAGTTTAACATACATAGTCAAAACTATGTCCCTCTTTCCATATGAAAACAACCAACAAGAAAGTATTCTTGCCTCTAGTATTATAAAATTATTCAACAGACCATAAATATTATATGGAAACTCCAACAGTGCCCAAGGCAACAAGACAACTTATCAAGCTTCTCTTTCATGCCACCTATTCAGTCCATTTTCCTTCTGGACTTGAGTATTCCTTAAAAAAGGTTTATGCCATTTGTATCCAAGTTTTATTATTAATACCCCTTGGCATAGTCCCACTTTTGTAGGACTGGATATCATTTCCAAAAAGAAATGATAGGCTTCTTCTGCCATAGTCTAGCATGATTCAATCTTGTTGGGTAAAATACCAACTGAATTTTAATCTGCATCCTTCTCCTCAAGGAACTTATGCAGATAATTTACGTACGACAATAATACTCTCAATAGGATCATATTAGCCTTGGTAAACTAGTCTTATGATTGTTCCCCGACCCATCCAAGCCTGTGTTTGAATGATGCTCTGCTAGATAGGGTAGGGCAGGGTGTCCTCTCCCTTAAAGTTTTCTAAGAAAGAAAAATAATCACTTGACTCTTTCGTGAGCCCAAGCAGACCAAGTGTTGTTGCTCACTTTGATACCACTCTATAACACACCCAACCCCTTAAATACCTTTTTAAGGGATGGGGCATCAAAATTTCACTTTTCTCAATCATCTTAGATCCTCTTCCCGAGATCTCCATCACTTTTTTCTCATCAAGAGCTTCCCAACGAATGTTACCATGCTCAAATCCGAGCTTTGGGTTGGATGTTATGCCCTTTCGTATCTCTTTAGGCATCATTGGTCAAAGGCCATGTGGCACCCACGTGGGTTCGGCTCATTCGTATCCCACCTAGCACGGACTCGGCCAAGGTTGTCATCCTTTAGCGATGACATCGCCACTGGAGGGCCAATTACAGGGAATGTTCCTCGTGCCTTCATGATTACCGGGCCTTCGACCCTTCGTCCTTCATGTCCATGTCGAAAAAATTATCGGAGTCTCAAAGTCCCAGATTTCCCTAGCACTCTTGTATCTATGGTGGAGATCGATAAACTGTTAAATCCAATGGTTGATATTCTCCCTCATTCAACGCATAGGTTTAATGGATTTCGGCGTTCAGCACTTCAGCACTCCATTGTTAAACGCCCTTTTTTTCTACTTGCATATCCTCCGGAGTCCCGAAACCTTGAAATGTTGCCATGTGGCTTCGGCCTTCGGTGAGGTTCCTCATCGTGTTGTTATGAACATACCCCCAAAACTCCCGGAGTCCCGAGGTCCTGCCACGTAGCTACGACCTTTGGCCCTTTTGGAGCACACGTTCTAACACCCTAAGCCTCTCGGAGTTTCGAACTCTTGGGGTCCCATTAGCCATTAGGTCAAGTAACTATGCACCGGGGGGTGACATGTGGAAAAATATGGAGATGACGCGTGGTCCTATCAATGGGAGACACACGTCATGTTCCAATTGGCATATGAGGTCTGTAAAAATAATGAATCAAGGTGACATGTGGCATGCCGAACATGGGTCCACGTCACCCTGGGTGACGTCAACATTCCACATCACTCCAGACGGACAGCCTTCGAGAGCCTATAGCCTCTCCTACCTACGAAATCACCCGGAGCTTCGAAGTCTGAACTACTGCCAGCAACCTCCCAATACATTTTATTCCACATTCGAGACAGGTCCACGTAGATCCCCAGATCTACGACCTTCATTGCTTCGCAACTTCGATGTTCAGGATTTTGGCTGTGTAATTTCCTTTTTACTCCTGTAGTGCACGGCGTCGGACTGACCACGGTCAAGAGAGGCCTTGAAGCTTCTTAGGATTGATGGTCCTCACCACTTCGTGACTTCAGCATTCGGAGGTTCTGACTGTTTAACACATTTTCTCTCTCAGAGTAGGTCAATGTCGAATAGCCATGACGTAGATTCAATGGTCAGGGGAGATCTTGAATAGCCTTAGATCTACGACTTGCATTACTTTATGACCGAGAAGTGGATCGAGGTTTAACAAGGGATAAATCCCATGATAATGGGTAAATGACCACCAACTGTTGGTCAACTGTCAAGTTATCGGTCTGATAGGTCACCTTCGACGCATTTGGACGTTGCAATGTTCATTCACCCCTCGGCTCCAAACTCCCGGAGTCCCGAACAACTTAGCTCCTGTTTTGAGTGTAGCAAAGGGTTCCATGGACTTGGTCCTATGGAACTTTGTCAAGCTCCAGAGGCTACACTCATAACTCTTAGCCAATATTTGGTTAAGGCCGTGGGCATGATACTTTGGTCTCTTGGACGATTGGTTTGAAGGGAGCGTCTTCCATTCATAGTACTTAAGTTCTAAATCAAGGAAAGGTGTTTTTGAGGGATCAATGGGACTGTAGCAATCCCGTAGAGTCTTCCCTGACTCTAGAACTATGAGGTTGATCCTTGGGAAAACACCTTGAGAATTTTCCATTCAAATGCAACAGTTTACAAAAGAACAGTAAGCATTATTACCATTAATTTCACTCACAATCATGAACATTCAAATCCTGCATTTCAATTTAAGTGCACAGGGTATATGAAGTACTTATCTATTACAAGCTACAACCAACCAACTAATTGTGGGTGTTCTCCTTTCCACCCAACCGTAGGCTCAGAGGAATTCATTCTTAGTGCTCTGGCCACCCCCATGCCAAGCCATGATATCATTAGAGAATTTTTGTAGTTTCTCAGAGCTTCTTTCTCTGTCACAACCTCTGCGAGGTTTATGAGATGCTCCCTCATCATCAATCTTGCAGCCTTCTGCTCAAGTCATGTTTTCTACAAACTCTTAGAGATCCTTCTCTTGTTCTCTCCAGTAACTAGAACATCTTAATCTTCTAGTTCTTCTTCTCAGTTGGAGAGCCCTCATGCACTATTTGTTTTCCTTTGAAATGGTCTATCGTTCCTCTTCTTTTTTAAAAATATTTCTTCTCTTCCATGCCCTCTCCTTTTTCCCAGGGAGGTTCTTGACATGTCTTGTTCCTTCTGTTAGAAGGAACTCGAGTCAATATAGGTCTGCAAGAAAATTGCACTCTATGGTACTTCGGGCTGACATTTTTTTGTCTCCTCAGCTAGACTCTCCATTCATCCATTCATTGGGGTAGTTGATTTTTCAACCACCAGTCATTGTTTCATTAACATATTTTTCTTTGGGATCAGGATGAGGCTTATTATTTCAACAAGGAGAATTTGGGTCATTTTGACATAATGAACCCTCTCTACATTTTCCTCACTCCTTCCTCTAGTGATATCATGGCCAATACTTCAAGTCTTCACCCCCACAGTCAGTTATTGGAAATCTAAACAATAATACATTTACATTGTTCACATGCCATAGCATGGTAATCATAATTAATGATTAATTACAAGTTGGGGGAAACAGGGGTATTACACTTGGCCCCCAAGGTCCAACACAATGAAGAATGTTGGAAAGCATTGTGATCTCAAGATAATCTCAAAGAAATTTAAATATAAGAATAAGAACAAATTCTCATCAGTTCCAACCGCTCATTCTAATAGCAGATTGAATGGCACTCAGTCTCTTCCTTTACCCATTGACAACCAAACCCTTGATGATATAGATTTTCCAAAGAAAGAGCGTAGAAGAGTGTCTTCTTGGTCCCATTATTTGGATTTCATTGGAGGAGAGAATGTTATTGGAGATGGTGAAGAATGGATGATTGATATGTCTAAGTTGTTCATAGGCACTAAGTTTTCTTTCGAGACTTACAACCCACTAAACCATGGAAATTACAAGCAAAGGCATGGGGTTGTTTAGGTGATGAGGCAACCAGATGATGATGACATTGTTGCTACTTCACTAGAGAAGAAATTTACTGCATAAGTCACATTGTTACTTCGGCCAAGGCATCCAAACATCATAGATGTAAGTTTTATGCATTTATGGAAACATTCTCTTTCTAACACTTAGACTAGATATTTCATTTCTCTCCCTAAACAACGGGGTTGAACAACAGAGTTTTGGCTTAGATAAGAAATTGTTCGGTAGATATAGAAGGGATAAAAATTGAATATGTGACCCTCCTCCTGCTGAATCAAACCCTAATAGTATTGAACATCATATAAATTGTCCTGATATTTATAGATTTATTTTTACTTTAAAAAAGGATGGTTTTGGTTGTGGGTGGGGAAAAAAAGAAATCTACAATTAACTTAAAACACCAAGGAAGAAAGTGACAAAATCCATCCTCTGTATGTTCTCCCTTGCCCCATATCTAAGGAGAGAGGTCATATCAAATACACACCATTCATCACCCAAGGTGCCATAAGGGTCTCACATGAAAATTAGATCTGAGACATCCCAAGCACGAGCTATCGTGTAAGGACAACCAAAGGCTTATTAGCTCAATGATTAAACATGCAAAACTCATAAACTAAAATCACTAAGCCAGAGATACGTGCCTATGATCCAACGATAGATAAATTTGGTTTGGTCATTTTGAATAGAAAACAAACAGAAGGCACCGACAAAGAGTGTGCAAAAGTTTATTACCTTTCAATGCAATTTTTTAGTGTAATATATTGAAGACAATTGATCCGATCACCATATTTCATTTGGTTTTCTAAAGAAAAATTTATAGAATCCCATTAACAAAATTTGTCACAGAGGATTATTTCTATGGTTTCAAGTTGAATTGAAACAAATTGAATACCCAACCAATAAGTACGATAAAAGTTTTTCTTTAGGTATTTTGTTTTTGTGCAAAAATCTATGTATATATATGAAAGAGAGAGATTTTGAAGCTTACAGATTTAACACCTGAAACATGTTATATACAGAACATAATAAGATTCTCCAGATAAGTTCTGGGGTCAATTTACATTTGGGAAGAAAATTGGCTAACGATGAAGGGGAGCAAATGTATCCTGAGCCATAGTGTGATTCTGCCAAAAAGCTTAGAGTGAATTTTCTAAAATTACTTGGATTCCATAGCTGAAGACATACAACAATAATTTAACTCTCTATATTGGACATCTTCTATCTAGCATTGCAACTAATGTATGCTAGCATACTCGTTTCACTAAAGTACACTAGATAGTACAATAGATATGATATTTGATATTTATATAAAAATATTGTTACGATATGAATAAAAATAACTTAGCAATAATCAAAACTGTAATTTTACATATTCATTCGAGTTTTATATAGATGAGTGACAACCATCCTAGACCCATCTTAAATGATAAAAAAAATTACACCTCAAGAAATGTGATCCCTCTCGGTGTTTGATAAATTTAATTCTATTGATTTTACCTAGCTATACTCCTTCATGTCAATAATTGAGGTATTCAATATGGGGCTTTGTTGTATATATTATTTTTCAAAATTTGAAGAGTAGTTGATAAAATTTGAAGAGATTTGCACTTTTGTTGTGGGTAGAGAATGCACTTTTATGGTTCTCAGCAATTCATTTAGACCTCTTAGGTCAATTGGACCATATTGAAAACCAGTTAGGATTTATCTCATTAAATTTCCATCGAGTTTGCTTTTGTTGTCGATTTTAGTTCATGCCACTTGACCAATCTTCCCATAAGAGTAAATAACAACATATAACAACTTACAATTATGAGTTGTTTTTTATCCATAGCCTAACTATTAGTATTACAATTTAGATTCTCTATTCCACAACTTTATCACTAGTGTTGTCTCTCATATAATTACTTATATAAATGGATTTTTTAAGGGGTGGTTATTCTCCCACCTGGTTGCCTATCACCACCTCTTCTTCCTCTTTCATTTCTCTATAATAATATAGATTTGGAATGGATATGTAAAATAAAGATGAACTTTCTCAAATATTCATTTTCCATCCAAAACTTAAATATTAGAAATGAGTGTTGAACTTTACCTAAATGAAAAAAATAAATGTAGAAAAAAATGAAATGAGTGTTGAACTTTACCTAAATGTAAAAAAAGCTGGATTTATTATTAGTTTATTCTGTATATTTGTATATTCATTACTTTTAATTTTTCTTAATCTTTATAAAAAATTTAAATTTAAATAATCAGTTTATCAAATCCACAAATTGAAATTCAAATCCATTTTTTATTTTTATTTTTTTTTAATGAAAAGAGTCTTTGCTAACCTGCTCCCTGCTCCATTCAGAATATAACTTTTCCGAAATAAATGAATTTTCGCACTATTTACATACTTAAAAATTTGTCAATAAGGCCAGATAAACATGCGTTTTTTAACACCACTATTCTTTTGGTGGCGGGTTAGATGAACACTGTTACTTGCTTTCGTCGTATTCACAAATAGTCAGTCCTCCCACATCACCGATAGCGATTCGCTTTGACGTAACTGACGTATAGTGCATGTTCCCCATTATTTGTTTAATGTCCGCCGCTTGTCAGACTGTTGTTTCCTCACGGTAAGTAGGTACTTGTACAGCTCTGCTATCTTTATGTTTCTTTGAGTCCAAATTCAAAGATATGAATCTGGGAAAGCGTACCTAATCAACCCAGAAAATCATGATTCAACGAGGAACTTGCATATTAATTACGCTACAGGACTTCAAAATTCGAAAAAAAACAGCTGCAGATCTGTATTTACAGTGCGAAAACCATGGTCCGAATCTCGAAGTATTGGTTACAGAGTCAATTATTCAAACCCAGGGAAATGGTGAATCAGTGGTATATATGAGAAAATGTGCAGTGTACTGTGTGTAGAGCAGATATTTACGATATAGATTTAGTAGTTAAAATTATGTGTTATTTAAGGTTCCAAGTTTGAATTTAAAGAAGTTATGATATTTAAATTCAATAAACTAAACAGTGAAATCCAGTACTATAAAGGAGACTTCACATCAATTTGACGTATGATTCTTAAAAATAAATGAAGAAGTTTGGCCAAAGAGAAACCTCACATGTGACAAGACTAACAGAGAATCGGTGCTTATCAACAAGATCATATGTAACGTACCGCATCTTGTCATCTAGTACCACCAGTACCAGATGAATAGAGAACGAGCTGCCGGGGTGTTCTCAAAATATATGAAGGCTTGTATTAAACTAGGGATTTGAAGGCTTGTATTAAACTAGGGATTAACAGAATGAAAAGAAAATATTTATCTCAATTTGGATTGTTAATTGGGTGTAGCTTGGAGGATTGTGAGGAATGATTGTTATTCTTTTCACCAGGGTTTAATTTTCATAATGACATGAATAAAGCTGACTATGTTGTAATGGCTTTGAACATATTGGAAAGTTGTCTTTGATTCAAAATTGAATAGCAAGGCAATTGCTATTTCTGGGGAAAATGGATGTAGCTCGGATGGTTGTGAAGATTGTTATCCTTCCCACTACCACGATTCAATTCTCATAATGATAATGACATGAATAAAGCTCATAATAACTATGTTATAATGGCTTCCAACATATATATATTGAAAAGTTACCCTTGATTCAAAAATTGAATAGCAAAACAATTACTATTTCCAGAGAAATAACAAATCCCAATTTAAAACTGCAGAAATCAACCCAAACCCAAAAATCACCCAACAATGGATTCCACATTAATGATCAGACCAATATGTTGGCTACCCATATAAATCTCTTACACTGATTTAAAAAACCATCACGCTTCCTTTCAAATTGTTTTTTCATTCTGATCCAGCCCTGTTGTTTGAACAAATCGATGACCAAAAAAAGTGGTGTATTAATATGGATCACTTTGTTCCTGCTCATTCCTTAGCTAGGATTAATAAATCTGGTATTTACAGAGATTGAGCAACGCTGAGAATGGCGGAGCTTGAGTACATAATGTTGCAAAAATTCGATTAATGAAGTGTGATTTCAATCCAGAAGAAAATCAAGAAGCAGCATAAAAACAAAGGATGTATTATATGCAAAGCTCTGGAAAATACCGTTCCGTCTGTATTTTCTTACACATTTTATCCGACTAGAGAAAAAAGAGGACGCTAAGCCTCAATTTTGATTAATTCTTTGATCACTACACGCTGTCTTCTCAGTAACATATCTGTACACTAGAATATGGTTGCCAAACTCTACTGATCATTATTTTCCAGATCGAATCCGGCCGGATGATCGGATGGGAAAACCTTTCTCTCTGTGTCTCTGCTCAACATCCTCGTAAACGAACGAAGGCGAGTAACAGGAGATTTGGAAGACGGCTGCGACCCATTTGGTGAACAGAGATGATGGCTTTCGCCGGACCACAATAAGACATCGGGCGCCCTCTTGGGTATTTCAATGCTAATCTGGGGTTTTAATAATGCTCTTCTTCCATCAGAGGTTCCCTGGTCATTCTCTGCATTCATCTGTTTCTGCCTATCCCAAGAGAATATATTTGTTGGGTTCTGCACATTATATTCTTCTCCAGAAACTGCAGTCTGCCCTTGCTCCAAATTCTGGTTGTCGTGGATCCCGGAAGGAATTGGCCCTGAGATTGTTGCTGAAACCTCCTCTATTCTAACGGATTCAAAAACTGGCTGTTCCGGCTGGGCGCCGGTTCTGCAAACGGGACAAGTGGAATGCGAACGAAACCACATGTCAATACAGTCAACATGAAAACTATGCCCGCAATTGGGCAGAAGCCGGGCTTTCTCATTCTCCTCGAATTCGCACAGACACACTGCGCACTCCAGCCTGTCTGTGAAACTCTGTGATTTATACAGAAAGATGGGCAGACTCTCTAATACCACAGAATCCAACCCCACGTTCCGCAGCCTTGCCGGTTCTTCTCCTGTAAAATAAAACCGACGACGCATAGAAGCTGATCTCCGTCGATTTCGTCTGGACAATCGAGCAGACTGCCTCCAAAACCATCTGGCATAAACGTGCAGCAAAAAGACGAACAAAACCACAAGAAGAAGAACTATTATGGCGGATACCATGATTTTGCCATTGATGGCATATCTCCGCACGTGTTCATCCTTATTGATGCCTGGATATCTGTTATGGTTTCCGTCCTCGCCATAAACTGGAGGCCGGTAAGGAAAAGGACCGTCCCATCTGGGAAAGTCGGGCTCATCTTCGTGAGGCAGTTGATCATTAACACCATTGCCCTGGTTCATCCTGTATCAAATTGAAGCCACGGAAGGGAAACTGTCTTTGAAATGGGGCTGGTTTCGGCCTGCAAGTCTGCCCTGGAAAAATGGCAGACTACTACTGAGTCTTTATGTTGCTCGAGCCTTCAATTTCTCCAAATGGGCAGGGCCTCCGATGCCTAAATGAATCGAAAAAAAGCCTCAAACTGCTTCTGAATTCCAATGAATAGCCCCGTCCGGGCCGCTCCTTGCTTTCACAACACTCAAACGTTTCAGAAGCCGAGGATTTCCGGCCAATTTTAGATAATGTGGGTGAGGGCGGAGACCTGAAAGAGTCATATCATCGAAATTCATGCCACACAATTTCCGAGAACTTCCTATTCAATATTCTTTGAAATGCTTTCCAACAGGGCACATATTCTCTCAAAGTTTCTCTTAGAGATAAATTTGGTTTTAAATAAATTTTAAATTAAATTTTTTCTTCGTCAACAAAATTTAATGTCTTATTTATAAGAAATTAGGTAGAGAAAATAACACTTCATCTTATCACCACTTTAATTTTAAATATTTATTAGTTATTTAAATAAATATTTTTTTAATATTATATTAATATTTATTATTTTAAAATTTGTATATTAAATTTTAATTAATTTATTAAATATTGAAAAAAATAAAAAATATTAAATTTTAATTCATTTATTAAATATTGAAAAAAAAAGTTTAAAAAATATTAAATTTTAATTCATTTATAAAATATTGAAAAAAGTTTGAAATTTTTTTCTTTATATCATTTTTTTATTTTTCTTTAAATTTAAGAAAATGGTTAAATAAAATTCATAATTATAAATTTGTTTGAGCACTTTGATTATTTTAAATGTTTAATAGAGTTGGAGTTGAGATAGTCACCAGCATGAGTGTATTATTGTAATGGCTTGAGTCAGAGCATGAAATAGTTATCATTCTCACAGAGCTCTTAACTAGTATATTATTATAATGGCTTCAAGCATGCTAACTATTTCAATTGAAATTCAATTCCAACTATTTACATGTTCAATTTTTAATTAGTATATTATTGTAATGGCTTCAAACATACTAACTATTTCTCAATTCTTATAGGAATTTTGAGCTCTTAACAAATATATTATTATATTGACTTCAAGCATACCAATTAGAAACTTGAACAATACAATTTTATTTAAAAAAAATGAAACTTAGACAATAAAACTTTATTTTTTAAAAATAAATATTATTGTAATGACTTTCACCTTAAAATTTTGTATGACCTAATAAAAATGAATTCATCATAAAAATTAAATTTGTCTCCTTATCAACTCAATCTTTTTTTTATTTCATATTATTGATTTGTTAAAGAATATCACTTACTAAACCTTACATTAATATAATTTATAAACATTGTTCCAACATAAGTTAAGTTTATCTCCTTATCAACTCATTCCTTTTATATTTCATATTATTGATTTTGATTTGTCGGAGAGTATCACTTGCTAAACCTTACATTAATATAATTTCTAAACACGGCTTTGATCTTAAAAAAATCTTGCTTCCAAACAATAAGAAAATTTAGTATACAAACATAGTGCAGCAGCAAGCTTTGAATTAATAAGCCAAGAAAAATCACTTATTAATAATGTGATTATTTTTTCAAACAATATTGGGAAAATCCAATAGTCTAAAAATGTAGTGGTCTAAACGTTTTACTTTTGGTTGTTTTTAGGTAATTTTTTCCGTTTGATTTTGCCTGAAATCTGGTGATGAATGGTTAGATTTATAGATTTGAGTGGTTAAATTTGTATCAACCTAGTGCCCCAAAAAATTTTCAGCACACTAAATCCATTTATACATTCAGAAAGACAATTTAAAATAATGATTTTATCTAAATTTACTTCAAACCAAAAAAACCCAAAATTAAAACATTTAACCAACGAAGTATATAATACCTTGCATTTAACATATGGATAAAGAACACTATCATGAACAAATAGGGAATAAAATATTGTTAATAACGTGAAATAAAAATAATGAAAAAACAACGCATAAAATAAAATACTATTATTATTACACTAAATATTGCTACTTACAGAGATTGCTCCTAGCCTTCGTCAAGAGACGTGGAAAGCGAAACGCGGCGTGGGGCTGACGACAATAGCCCCCTACAATTAAAAATAATCTAAACATAGCGACCCCGAGTTTTTATTTAATCGACAAAATTAGGAAAAATAGGCCGAATACTTTGGCTTTTACCCGTCTCTAAGCTGTAGGCCCCGTGTGGGGACCTTAGTCCCAAGTTCAACTCTGAAATCTTGACTTAAAATTTGACAGACATTACTTACCGCGCGACATTCGAGGACCGACATTAAAAATCAGGGAAAATAATCAAAAGTTTTAACTGCTTTAAGCAAAAGAAGTCAAGCTAAGGAAAAAGTCTTGTAATTGAGGTGCTTAAAACGTGTAAACATTAAAAACTTGGGGTAGTGAAGGTAAAGTCCTAATTGAAAGGTCTTAGCCTTCACCTAACCTTGGCGAGGTTTTCGTTCAAAGTAAAAGGTTAGTGATGACCAAACTCTCACACATAGATTCTTTGAATGAAACCTTAGTTGTTACGTTATTTAGTAGTTAAGTTGTCCTTATGTGGATGCCTTTAGTCTTCCCAATATACTAGAAAAGTCATACCTTGACTTATACCAATTTTTTACATGGTGACTCTAAACCTTATCATGATTCATGGTCTCAATGATTTGCTCAAGATGTGACCATGACCATCCAACGTGTACCTTGACCAACTTTATAGAGGATGTGTCACATTCACATGGTGATAGTCTAGTCTCCCTAGTATCTTGACCCATAGTACCCCATTTTCTATTCATGTTTCTTGACTTTCGTATCACCTAACCATCTATGCATAGCGACATCTAATGGTTTTGTGGTCACTGAACAATTCTATCCCATGCTCATCATTTGTAAGTATGACGTATGTAGCTCAGGGATAGATGCAACCTAATTATAAGGTGCACTCATAACGCTCTCTTCTTCTTTTTTGTTTGTAAAATTGGTTTCAAATTCGGTAGAAACTATGTCAAAAAGTTAGAGTTTAGAGTTCCATATTTGTGATGGGAATTTTACCTATGAAACTTTGTCGTACTTTTGTGATGGAAATTTATTGATGTAACTTTGTTACTGTGGGTTTTGGTCAATTTTAAGACGATTCATATCGGTTTTTTTTTTTAAAGACCAATCTGAATGCATGGAACTTTGACTCATAGGAAAAACGAGGCTTGCTAGAAATGGGGTGATTTGAGTGCCTCGTATTCAACGCCACTAATTATATATATGTCAACGCCACTAATTATATATATGGGTGGTTGGGTAGCATGGTTGTTATCCTTCCCACTCGGGTTCAAATCACTCAAGTGCACATGTTGGTCGGTTGTAATAAGGCTAGAAGGGTAGGCACCCATGGGATATAAGCTCCACTTCTATTCGGTGTGCTTCAGGACGTCTCGGCCCTTGCTAAGTCATAAGTTTCCTACTAGGTGTTGACTTGTGCACAGTTCGCACTAGCCTAGGGGTTATAGTGGAAGCCAATTAGATTTGAACCTAGGCCTCGCCGAGGTAATCCCGATCAGTTACTGATTCCTCTAGATCTAAAAAAAACAGTGTTCCTATTTTGGAAATGGATGGAGGATGCAGGATTGGATGATAGGGATACACACAACTCCTAGGTAATCTCGGTCAATTACCAATTCCTCTAGATCTAAAAAATACAACGTTCCTATTTTGGAAAAGGATAGAGGATGCAAGATTGGATGATAGGGATACACCCAACTGTCATGTTTTTTGTTGACCTCCATTATCCAATCATTCAATCGTTAATGGATAATTTTGAATCAGTGTTTGTTAATGAAAATGTAGAGGAGGTCTTTCATGAAATCAACCTTGATAGCAGAGCAAATATACAAGTTTGAATCCATTAACATCATCTTCAAAAGCACCTCAAGGTTACCATTATGGTGATTGGCTTGTCGAGACCATAGAGGCAACTGATATATTTGGAAATCGATTTGCACAATGTTATGCAACAAAATATGTTCGTATACTTTTCAATGGCAACATGGTGCTTTGTGAAAGACCATTACATTATCGAGTGGAGCTTCACCACCTAAGGTATGGCGTCCTCTATCGATGTGTCATATCTGCTTTCATTTGCTAATATATATTTGAAACATCTAAGCCAAGAATTCGTAACCAACATTGCCATAGTTGCTCTAATTTTTTTCCTCACCAACTCACAACTAAAACGAATATTCCAAAATCGCTAGTCTTTTCACCCTAAAAATATTCACAACTTCTTTAACAAGTCTTCAAAACTTACATTCATATTGGAAGTTTAGGTGAAAACTATATTAGTGCTTCATTGTCGAGTAAGCTTCGCCAAATTTCGTTTCTCCTATCACGCCCCGAGAAAATATTACATAAAGAATAAAGAAAGGAAATCAGGTCGAGAGGTTCCTTGTTTCCACCTAAAACAAACCTTGATGGGACCCACCATAAGTAGTTTTGTGTTATTTGAAATTCGAGTTTCAACCAAAGTACATATTTTAGTTCATTTTGAGTTGTCTCTATTGCTTTTCCAAAGGTAGGATGACAAACATTAATTTTGATATGTGAAAAGGTTAATGATAGGTGTAGATAGGATATGAATTTGGCAACATATTTTCGAATGTTTTTCAATTTATTTTTAATTTTGATGATGGGTGAATTTTTTTTTAACCATATTTACTAATGAAAATAGTTAAAATACTTTCTGATGAGTAATTTGGTTATCAAATTTCATCCCTACATGTAGGATGGTTGTTAGGATGGTTGTTGGTCTTTGGTATTTTTAGATAGTGTTAGAGTGATTATGATGCTTTGATGATAAACAAGGAATTCACAAAGAAACATGTTTTGCAAAAATATTAATAACCTTAAGTTAGGTTGGTTGTCTAAGGGTGATATCATATATGTTTTAAATTTTTTTCTAAATAGAATGTCACTGACATGCATGGACTAATTTGGAACTTCACATTAAATGTAATTTAAATATGGGAGGAAATACTAACAAAAATGTTCAACTTGGGCAAAAATATCTAGAATAATATTTTCAACTAGGAGTTGTTTGACATTTGAATATTCAAGTTGTACACTTGTGAATATGGATTTTCAATTATGAGAATACTTTAATTAGGTGGGACTTGACATTCATTATTTACTCACTTCGTCTTTTTGCATACTTTTGTAACTCACTTATCATGTCTAATCTCTAGAATATTTTGAGGTAGTTGTGGTGTGATTGATGTAATGTTGAAACACAAGACTTGCATGGATATGTAAAGGGCATTGGTCTCTTTCTACACCTTTTCTCTCATCTGCTTGATAGTCACTTCGGCTTTGCACGAAACCACATAAAATTTGATCCCTTGATTTTGTGCACCCCATTGAAATTGTTAGTGGCATCTAAGTCGCCTTTTGCAAATATGGGAAATGACTTGCATCAGGAGAAACATTGAGTTTGGTTCCCTAACAAAAATAGGGAAAAATTCGTAAAATAGAGATCCACTTTATGTCCAAATTTCACCACCAAAATACCTCTAGCATGTGACCAAAGGCCATTCATTATGAGTTATCATCTAACTTGTAATAGAAATTTGCAACCAAATTCCAGCTAAATTGCATTATTCTCTTTCGGACAATGTTTCATTCTCTACATGAGGCTTTCGATGGGTGAAACATTCACACTATGAACAACCATTATCTCTAAATCTACATGATTCATTCCATACTCAACTACAACAAACGAAGAATGAAACAATCAACAACCCTCGTTGATAAAAATAAGGAAATTCATAAATAAAATAATAAAGATTAAGAAATTCACAAATTTCCATATAAATTGTAATTAGTATTGGAAGCAAATCAAATAAAAAAGTATGGAAGACAAATAATAAATGCTTATTAAATAACACAAAGTGATTTTAATAAGTTAAACAAATGACATGTTTACATACACCCTCAACAACAAAGAAAAGATCTTGGAAAAAACACTCCTTAAAAAATATCTTCAATATAATAACAACAAACTATCTAAACAATCACAATTAATTTATGTAATATAATAACAACAAACTATCTAAACAATCACAATTAATTTATGTGAATTATTTACATTTTGAAATGAAAAGAAAAAAATAATATCCCCATCATTATTCATAGTAAAATTAACCTTCTTAACCATCACTCCAACGTAACTACTCATTACATTCAAATAACCTTCTTAACCATCACTCTAACCACTTATTACATCATATAATAACTTCATTGCATCATATTTATTGCACCAAAGGGATTCAAGTTATAAGACTTTTTACTTCAAGTTTATCAATACTTGTCACGAGGGATAGCTCGAACGGCAAAGATGTGCGCACACTCTCCTAGGTTGGAGAGAGGTCACGAATTCTAGCCTGGCTCCTCGAAAAAAAAAAGTTTATCAATACTTAACATTAATGCATCAATTCTTCATTTCCTTTTACTTTTATTACTCCAACGTACACTCTCCCAGGTTGGAAAGAGGTCACGAGTTCTAGCCTGGCTCCTCGAAAAAAAAAAAAAGTTTATCAATACTTAACATTAATGCATCAATTCTTCATTTCCTTTTACTTTTATTACTCCAACGTAACAATTCATTGCATCATATTTATCTTCACCCATAGTACAGGGTTGAATTTATAAAGTGTATAAATACTTAACATTCAATACACCGATTTTTCATCTCCATTTACTTGCGTTAACTTCAACACAAAGGGTTAAAGTTATAATCACATGCAGTTTTTACATCAGGTTTATTAATACATAACAATCATCACACCAATTCGTCACTTTAATTGGAAATACAATTAGTATTTTAATTATATTTTCGTAATATTAAAACCGTAAAAGATATAAAATAGTTTTTTAAATGTTTTATTTATAAAAAAAAATATAAAAATTTTAGTTTTACAATATTTACAATATTATTGATTTTTATATTTTCTTTATAATATTATTGATTTTCATATTTTGTTGTTTTTTAATTTAAAATATTAAAATAAATTAAATTGTTTTATTTATTTATTTAAAAATTAATTATTTATTAATGTTTCCAGACTTTGATATATCAAAGTTGGTAAACAATATCTACATGAGTGTGGCTTAGTAGCTAGTATTTAGGTGATATAGTTTGTATTAGCAGAGACTTGTTGATATATCAAAGTTGGTAAACAATATCTACATGAGTGTGGCTTAGTAGCTAGTATTTAGGTGATATAGTTTGTATTAGCAGAGACTTGTTTAAAATCTCTGAGTTGATGTAAATGAGGTTAGGTGCAAGTTTTCAATAACTTTGATGACATAAATATGTAAGTTCTTCATAATTTTGATGGTATAGATATGTAAGTTGATGGCATAGATATGCAAGTTCTTCATAATTTTGATGGTATAGACATGCTCAGTATGACTCTACAAAAAATATTTCTCAAAAAGAAAAAAAATAATTATCATCTTTAATATAAAATTAATTATAATTTTTAAAACTAAAAACACATGTAGGAAAAAGGAAAAATAATATGATAAAGAATAACACAAATTTGTATGAGTCATTTACAAACTATAACACCAAATTAGCATATGAGACTTCCTTATTTATGTGACAAGAAATCTTTTTACATAGCATTTTCTTTATTTAGTCTACAAAACTATACATAACCTAGCTCATCCAAATCTAACCTGTAACCTTCGAAGAGAAAACAATTTTTCCGCATTATTTATCTTACTAACTCATTATAAATAA
Organism: Picea engelmannii; assembly: GCA_009831015.1. Taxonomy (NCBI): domain Eukaryota; kingdom Viridiplantae; phylum Streptophyta; class Pinopsida; order Pinales; family Pinaceae; genus Picea; species Picea engelmannii. The sequence continues at coordinate 985,237 of ML783884.1, read as the reverse complement.
ATATAAATATTCTTTAAATTTAATCTTTTTTAAAATATAATTTAATAAAAACCATAATTAATATTTTTATCAAAATTTTAATTAAATTTAAATTTATTAATTTGATTTTTAATATTCATTTTAATTATAAAATAAAAATACCTCTATATGTGTATTTATATTTATAGATGTGATATTGTAAAATGTTGGGTTATCACCTAGATTTAATGACATATGATCTTATATATGAGTTTTCCCTTGGACATCGGTTGCGTAACACTATGCTGTAAACATCTGTTTGTAGTTCATATTTTTAAATCATGTCACTCTAATTTTAACTCTCAATCCAAAGCTTCAAAGGCAATCCATCAATATTGGAGGTTTTTCGGGAGTAAGCTAGTCTTGAGTTGTCTCTATTGTTTTTCCAAAGGTAAAATTACAAATATTATATATTGGAATTTTTATATGTGGAAAGGCTAATGATAGGTGTAGATAGGATATGAATTTGTCAACATGTGTTACTTGTCAATCTAGAGTATTTTATTTTTGAATATTTTTCAATTTATTTTTAATTTTGATGATAGGTAAATGTTTTTTTTACCCTATTTACTAGTGAAAATACTTAAAATACCTTGTGATGAGTAATTTGGTCATCAAATTTCATCCCTACATATAGGATGGTTGTTAGGATGGTTGTTGGTTTTTGGTACTTTTAGATAGTGTTATAATGGTTATGATGCTTTGATGATAAAAAGGGAATTCACAAAGAAACATGTTTTGCAAAAAAAAATTAAAAACTTTAAGTTAGGTTGGTTGTCCTTAGGTGATATCATATATGTTTTAAATTTTTTTCTAAATAGAAAGTCACTGACATGCATGGACTAATTTGGAGCTTCACATTAAATGTAATTTAAATATGGGAGGAAATACTAACAAAAATGTTCAACTTGGGCAAAAATATCTAGAATAATATTTTCAACTAAGAGTTGTTTGACATTTGAATATTCAAGTTGTATACTTGTGAATATGGATTTTCAATTATGAGAATACATCAATTAGTTGGGACTTGCATTCATTATTTACCACTTTGTCATTTTTCATATTCTTGTAACTCACTTATCATGTGTAATCTTTAGAATCTTTTGAGGTAGTTGTGGTGTGATTGATGTAATGTTGAAACACAAGCTTGCATGGTGGAATATGTGAAGGGCATTGGTCTCCTTATACACCTTTTCTCTCATCTACTTGATAGTCACTTTGGCGTTGTACGAAGCCACATAAAATTTGATCCCTTGATTTTGTGCACCCCATTGAAATTGTCGGTGGAATCTAAGTCGTCTTTTGCAAATATGGGAAATGACTTGCATCATGAGGAACATTAAGTTTGGTTACCTAACAAAAATAAGGGAAAATTCGTAAAGCAGAGATCCACTTTATGTCCAAAGTCCACCACCAAAATACCTCTAGCATGTGACCAAAGGACATTCATTATGAGTGATCATCTAACTTGTAGTAGAAATTTGCAACCAAATTCCAGCTAAATTGCATTATTCTCTTTGGAACAATGTTTCCTTCTATGCATGAGGCTTTCGATGGGTGAAACATTCACACTATGAACAACCACTATCTCTAAATCTACATGATTCCTTACACACTCAACTACAACAAACAAAGAATGCAACAACCAACAACCCTCATAAATAGTTGATAAAAATAAGGAAATCCATAAATAAAATGATAAGGATTAAGAAATTCACAAATGCCCACATGAATTGTAATTGGTATTAGAAGCAAATCAAATAAGAGAGTATGCTAGACTGAATAACACAAGGTGGTTTTAATAAGTTGCGGAAAATGGACAAATGACATGTTTACATACACCCTCAACAACGAAGGAAAGATCTTAGAAAAAAACACTCCTTAAAAAAATATCTTCGATGTATTAACTACAAACTATATAATAATTGTTTCTTTTGTGTAACTGTCATGTCTCATGGATCCATTCATGTACTTAATAATTTCACAATTTCTGT
>ML783884.1:944874-964623 GCA_009831015.1 Picea engelmannii | reverse complement strand
CCCACTCAACAAGGAAAATTATGAATCCTGACCTTCACCATCTCTGTATACCGGTGTCACATTTACATTGTGTATAATCTGGTTCCTTAACTACCTTTCAATTTCCCTGCAGATTTGTTGAGGCCTATGACTTATAACCATCCAACGTGTACTCTTAATGGCATCCCATTGGCCTTTTGGCCCTTTAGCATGTTTGCATATGGGATGTGTCACATGCACATACTTTCCAATTTCCATGCATGCTTGTTGACTTGAATATGGATCAAATTTGAATCACAATGGTTTATGATAACTTGCTCTTTACAAATGCACAAAACAATTGGAACAATTTTACTCTTAAGAAGAGAGGGGTCTTTTTTTGAGCCATAAACGTAAAGTTTGTAGCCTATCTATTTCATCAACATGAAGTCCTCTACCATACAAATATAATCTTGAATGGAAAAGTTCATGAGATGGGTTGTTGGTTCAATACCACGGTGTAGCTACTTTAATTTACATAATCAAATTAAAACACTTCTTTGTCCACCAACAAATATATTTATATTTCCTTAGCTCTCACTAGTTGATGGTAATTCAACCATCCAAGCCAATAGTCCAACCAACCAGCCAATGGACCGGTCGACCACCTAATAGACGAGTCAACTAGCTGATAGACCAGTCGATCACCCAATAGACGAATCGACGACCCAATAGATGAATTGACCAAACAATAGACTAGTCGATTAGGGAATGAGAAAGTCGACCATGTGCATGCCCAGTTAACCAAGGAAGATGAATAGACCAACAGAAAGCCCAATCGACTAGAGAAAAATTATAGTCGACTAGCAAGTGATTTCCATTGAATAAAGAAAGGGAAAAGCAGCTTGAGCGGAATTAGTCAACCAATAGTGAAGAAAAATGCTCAATGGAAGAGTTGGATTTACCAACAGTGGAGATAAGTGCTCAGAGGGAGAATTGGATAACCAGCAATGAAGAAAAATGTCTAGAGAGTGACCAATTGGGTAACCAACGATGACGAAAAATGTCCAAAGGGAGAATTGGGTAACCAACAATGATTAAAAACATCCAAAGGGAGAATTGGGTAACCAACAATGAAGAAAAACACTTTATATTCCTCGTGGGAAAAGAAAAAACACCCAAGTAGCACTAGAATGTTGAGTATGGTCTATATACGACCTATGGGCAGAGGGAAATGCCCCAATAATGACGAAAACATATTGTAGGGCATGTGGAAAAAGTGTAGACACCAACGAACAACAACTTTGACTCCGAGAATGAGAGAAATCCCCCTAAGAGATCTTAAAATGAAATAAACAACCTCCAAGTAAATAGCAATAGCTCTGGAAGGAGAGTCGTCAATTCACAACTTCAAAATGGATGTGCGTGCATGGTTAAAGAGTCATTGTACTGACTTATTGGTACAAGGGGACTATATCCATGGAAAATGAACTCAAATCACAATTGACATGGAGTTTTCTTTACTAAAAAAATACATAAACAACCATTAAATTGTAGTGCACACCATTTCCACTAATAGACAATGAAAGCCACATAATATTAAAATCACACATAAAAATCAGAATTTACCCTCGAAACCCAAATGGGAAAACCAACATACAATTGACTTAGGCCATGCTCTTTATTATGCACCAAATGGCTATTTACATGCTCTTTGGTTCATCTCTATGCTCAAGACAAAATTTGGGCGCCCTTCTTACTTCATTCTCGGCTAAAGAATCCCTCTTCCATTGTGAGGAAACATGATATAGGAGACTGTGTTGACTAGTGGAGTGCAAATGGATGGTTGGGCATCACCAAGCCTTCAACTTCTCCCTAGTCCATTTCTCCTCCTTCTCTTTGTTTTTCTTTGTCTTTTCTCCCAAGAGGGAAAAGGTCTAATGAAAGTATTAGATTTTCTTAATACACTATTTCTTTGTGTAAAACAATATACTACCCGACTCCACATATTATATGTTGACTTAAGACTAGATTGAATACAAGGGTTGACATCAATCATTATGGCATGGGTCCATTCACACCAACAAGTTGATCTCCTTCATCATCCATAGCCTCAAACATTTCTCTTGTTGATCATCCTAGAGCCTATGTCGATAGCCAATTGTTTTTGTTTGTATCTGATTCAGATCACACCTCCCCACTGAGAGGATTATGGTCACCAAAATATGGCAAGGATAGATGATGAAACTTTCTTGCAATTTGGTTCCTCTCATACCACTTCGCTTTCCTTGGAGAATGTCCTTTGAGACCAATTTTCCACATTTCTTACTATACTAGTCTGCGAGTTACCCGCTCCTTGTGTTGCAAAACTATGTCTTCCTTCAACTCTTCTACTACATGTGATGAAAGTTATTCAACAGTAGTAATATCATGATGTTATTCCTCCTCATCCACTATGCAAGATTCAAACAACTTCAAATATTCCATGTTCACCACCAAACTAATTTGCATATAAGGCGAAAGTTTTAACTTGAAGGAATTCTCATTTACCTTCTTAATGATGTCAAATGGTCCATATCTAAGGGGAGTGAGTTTCTTTATTTTCCCTTGCAATTGTTCCTTACAAATATAGAACCACACCTTGTCTCCAACACAAAATTTGTGATCCTCCCTGTGTTGTTCATGCCTGGCTTTAGACAACTAATGGCTCTTCTTGAGATACTCCTAAACCCTTATATGTATTTGTATGATCTTGTCCATGAATGTTCTTGCCTTTCGTTCATCTCTTTGTAGCATTGTGTCATCCTTCATTTTTCCATACATAATATCAAATGGTAAAAGAGGTAAAAAACCAAAATAGGTCTTAAAAGGAGACTTATTGGTGGAATAATGGAGTGCCTTGTTGTAGGAGTGTTGACTGTAAACTAGTTTCTCGTCCCACGCTTTTGGACGTTTTCTATTGTAGCCTCCTAAAAATTGTACCAGTTTCTAGTTAATAACCTTCATTTATCTGTCAGTTTGAGGATGGAATGCAGTGGAATACTTTATCTTGGTATCCATTTTCTCCCAAAGTTTGTTCCAGAATATACCCAAGAAACTGCTATCTCGATCAAATATGATGGAGGTTGGTAATCTGAAATGTACCCAAACATGGCTGGAGAATAGTTTGACTGCCTCTAGTCCAGATATTGTCTTCTTGCATGGAATGAACACACACATTTTTCTAAATTGGTCCACCAAGAAAAACAAGTATTCATGGACTATACGAGTCATATGAAAAACTCCAACAAATTCCATGGAGATTCTCTTCCAAGGCCTACTTGGTACTGGCAATGGCATGTACAAGCCAAGTTTCTAGTTTCTTGTCTTGATAGTGCTACAAAAGAATGCAACCTATAAGAAAAAATTCCACCTACTCCTACATATTCAACCAATACACATACCATTGCAAATTTTCCACTGTCTTTGTCATGCCAAAATTCCCAACAAATCTAGAAGTGTGTACCCCTCTCATCAATTGAATTATTTTTTCCTAGGGCAGGCGCAGCTTCTACATCTTGTATAACAACCCATCTTGAAGGTACTATTTTTTTCCTTCCATGGAGGTGACCGACCTCTCCTTCAACTACTTGTAGACTCCTCTAAAATCTTCATGTCCCTCGTAGTCTTCACTCAGAAGTTCATGAGTTAAAGGCTTAAGCTGCATTATCACTTCAACTACTACAATATTCTTCAGTAGTGATCGAGACAACATGTATGCTAACCTATTTGTGGCTCCTTTATTGTACTTGATCAATATATGAAAGTGTTGCAATAAACCTAACCACTTGTAATGCCTCACCAGCTACATCTTGATCTGACTTTGTAGGTACTGAAAGGGTTGGTGATCCATATGTATGATGGTCTCTTTTCCTAGGAGATAGTGCTTCCACTTCTTCACCGCTTGTACAATCGCAAAGAGATCTTTATCATATGTGGTGTAGTCAAGTACAACTACATTAAACAACTCTAAATGGTAGCACACCAACCTTCCTCTTTGCATGAGTACAACTCCTAATGCAAACCCAATGACATCAATCTCTAGCTCAAAAGGTCATTGAAAATTTGGCATGGAGAATACTGAAGCATGTCAAATGACTCCCTTCTCCAACAATTATTGTAGTTTCTTCTTCACTTCATCTGCTTCAATTAGGGACTTCCTATACAGCATGATGTTAGGTAGTGGTGACTCTAGTAAAAAATGAATCTCATGTTCAACATCTCACTTGGGTGGTAGTACTTGAAGCTCTTGAAACAATTCCTCGTAGGATTCAAACAATTGTTTTAGTTTTTGGAATCTAATTCCACTACATCCTTCCAAGGATGCCTTCATCTCCAACTTGTTGTCTTCTCCTTGTTGATTTCCTTCTCTCAAAAACAACAAGACAAACTTCTTTGTACCATCCATGGTACTTCTGGCTTTATGAACACTGATGAAAGAGATTTTATCTTTATCCTTCTGTGCCTTTATGGAATATGCTTTTCCATCATTGACTAGCCTATATTGGTTAGCTCTCCTTCTCAAAATGGAATCCCTCATGTACTAGTATGGAATTCCCAATATTACTCCACATACATCCAGAGGAACCACATCTACAACCACTTCATCAACAAAGTTTTGATTGATGGAAAACTTAAATTTGCATTGCTTGTTCACTTTCAATTCCATATTCTCTCTTACCCATCCCAGGAGGTATGGCTATGGATGATATTATGTGTCCAACACAAGATTCTCAACCAATTACAAGAGATCAATTTGGATTGCAAACTAGGATCAAACAAGTAATCTACTTCATGTGGATTTTAATGTAGAAAAGTTTGGTCATTTCCTTATCTTCCTTGTTACTACAACCAACTAATTCCACCCCTTTTTGAAGATTAGTGAAATTGATATTCCCTTCTAGGTGTGAGGTATTATCCACCCATTCCTCAACATCCAATAATATCAATGATTTATTTTTTCTTCGTTTGGAAATGTTTGGGTGCTTCTCAAGGTGCAATTTCCAACTATCCTCTTTAGTGTTTCCCTTTCGATCGCAACCTTTACATTTCTTGGAAAAAGGTATTCCTTCCTGTGCCATTGCTACAATCTTCTTCTCATTCCACTTCTTCTTGTTTTTTTGTTTTTTTTCGTGGTTCTTCTTGCTTGTGCATACTTGCTTGCTTCTTCTGTTTACATCCCTTAAGGTATTGTTATTGAAAACTGGCCTCATTAGTGGTCTTTAGTCTAAATACCATCAATTGTTGTTGAATATGAGGTAGAAATTCCCCCAAATACTTTATTCACATTTTTAGACTTTTGAGAGACTCCCATCCGAGATTAATAATTTTCTATGAGATTAATAAATTGAGTTTTGTGTACAAGAATGTCTACTGTCAAATATTTTAATTATTAATTATTAATTTATTATTTGATATATTTATTAATCTATATTTATCATAGTATATAATATTTCTATATAAATTGCATTGAAAGGGTTTTTATGGTTAAATGTTATATAAATGAAACACAATTAATCATTATAAAAAACTAATTTCAGTTTTTTATATTAATATTAATATAAAACATAAATACTAATATAATAATGATGAATGAAAATGAGTTTCACATAAATTTATTTCATTTTAGATTTATTTAATTATTTAAATAAATTCATATATATATATAGAGAGAGAGAGAGATATTATAAATAAAAAGTAAGTTTTCAAAATACATAATATTTATTTAATATAAATTAAAATGTAAATATTTTAGTTTTTTTATTTAATATATAAAGAAGAAGATACCTTACCATAATGAAATAATTACTCATGAGGTGTAGATCAATTGGCTTGTGTGGAGCTTAGTCTCCATTAGGTCAGTGGTTCAAATCTCATGGGGAGGGGTTGAGTTGAGGGTGGAATTCATTTAGGTCACTGTCCAATATCATAATTCGTGTATCAAACAACTAAATGTCGTAGTCCGCAGATTTGAGTGAATCCATTTCTGCATTCAAAAATGAATTTTAGCAGGATACCACTTAAATGAATTTTAGGAGGATACCACTGAAATGAATCCATTTCTCATTCCACTTCTTGTTGTTATTATTATTATTATTATTATTATTATTATTATTATTTTATGTTTCTCTTGTGGTTCTTCTTGCTTGTGCATACTTTCTTGCTTCTTCTATTTATATACCTCGAGGTATTGTTCTTGAACATTGGCCTCATTATTCTTATTTGGTATAAATAGCATCAATTGATGTCGAACATGAGGTAGAAATTCCCTCAAATATTTTATTCATGTTTTTAGACTTTTGAGAGAGACTCCCATCTGAATTGTTCTCTTCCTTAACTCTAAGGTGAACTCCTACACTGATTGTCCTTATCTCTATATGAAGTAATGCCATATTATCTATTGAAGTTTCTCATATCCAATTGGGTAAAATTGGGCTTTGATCATGTCCTTGAACACCTCCCAATCAGTCCCCGATGGTTCATACTCTAGTGCTCTGCCCACTGCATCCTCTAGTGCTATGTCCAGTGCTCTACCCACTCCATACTCCTTTAACACTCTAGAGTATGAACCATTGGTGACTGATTGGGAGGTATTCAAGGACATGATCAAAGGCCAAATTTAAACAATTGGATATGAGGAAATTCAGTAGATAATATGGAATTACTTCATATATAGATAAGGACAATCAGTGTGGGAGTTCACCATAGAGTTCAGGAAGAGAGCAATTCAGATGGCAGTCTCTCTCAAAAGTCTAAAAATGTGAATCAAGTATTTGGGGGAGTTTCTACCTCATATTCGACAACAATTGATGTTATTTAGACCAAAGAAGACTAATGAGGCCAGTGTTCAAGAACAATACCTCAAGGGATATAAGCAGAAGAAGAAAGCAAGTATGCACAAGCAAGAAGAACCACAAGAGAAACATATAAAAAAAAAAAGAACAAGAAGTGGAATGAAAAGAATATTTGGAAATGACACAATAAGGAATATCTTCCACCAATAAATGTAAAGGTTGTGATCGAAAGGGAAACATTGAGTTTGATTGATGTCTAGATTTTTAGCGCATGCTACTTCTTTTCTTTAGTTGGCTTAAGGACTGCCATTATCATATCTCAATCCTGGCCGATCAAAAATTGAATTGGTCTTGGAGGATGGTAGATTTTCCTCTACTAGATTATGAACTATTACCTTCCAACTCACCCAAAGAACATCTTCGAGAGGAAAATCACTATGAGGTTAGAAGTGTTGTTACTCCCTTCCTTGAACACCCAAAAGGAGATAACTTTCGAGAAGGTTTTGTTCTCCCTGCAAATCTACCCTTGACTGAGTCTTTCGGTCCCCTCCTTCAGGTAAACTTTGTTGGAGAACCTGAACTTGGTGCCAAGCCATGATATCACTAGAGAAATTTTGCAGCTTCTCAGAGGTTCTTTCTCTGTCACAGCCTCTACGAGGTTTATCAGATGATCCCTCGTCATCAAGCTCATGTCCTTCTACTTAGGTCATGTTTTCTGCAAACTCTCAGAGATTCTTTCTCTTGTTCTCTCCAGTAACCAGAAATTTTTTATCTTTCGTTTCTTCTTTTCAGCTGGAGAGCCCTCACGCGCTCTTTTTTTTCCTTCGGAATGGCCTATCGTTCCCCTTCTTTTTTAAAAATGTTTCTTCTCTTGCATGCTCTCTCCTTCTTCCCAGGGAGGTTCTGGACTTGTCATGTTCCTTCTAACAGAAGGAACTTGGGTCAATATGGGCCTGTAGGAAAAATACACTATGTGGTACTTCGGGTTGACATTTTTTTGTCTCCTCATCTAAACTCTCCATGCTTCCATTCATTGGGGTAGTTGATTGTTCAACCACCAGTCCTTCTTTCATTAACTGGTTTTTCTTTGGGATCAGGATGAGGCTTATTATTTTAGCAAGGAGAATTTGGGTCATTTTGACATAATGAACCCTCTCTACAGTTTCCTCACTCTTTCCTCTAGTGATTTAATGGCTAGTACTTCAAGGCTTCACCCCCACGGTCAGTTATTGGAAATATAAACAATAATACATTTACATTGTTCGCATTCCATAGCATGGTAATCATAATTAATCATTAATTACAAGCTAGGGGAAACATGGGTATTACAATCCCCTCCCCCTTAAAAGGAACACCTTCCTCGGTGTTATTTCTCAACAACACCTGTCATGCCTTTGTCATTCAGCTGCTTCAGAAATATTAATCCTCTTTCTTGATTAGGTCATTTCCAGACCCTTGGACTTCGTCACCTTCCTTCAATAATTTTGAACAACAAGCATATTAATCACAATTTCATCCGAAAACATCTTACTGTTGTGCAAAATTCAAGAGGAAATATTTCATAATCTAGCACAACACTTATCTGTGTAGTTTATGGATTTGCATCCATATGGATATCTTGTTATCTTAGCTCATTTTGTTATCTTGACATACTCATTGTGTGCATGATCCCAATCAATAGTTTATAAAAGTTATCAAAGTCTCATCTTCCTTGCGGTCACTCACCCTCCATGCCCAAGCTCAGGCATCCCCTTCTCTGCTATACAGTCCCTCGGGCGATCCAACTTGCCTTGTGAAGGATTTCTTGCACAGGAAGAGTTCTAAAGACTTCATTGAGCCTTACAGTTGAGGTGCCCCTCAAACTTGCTCTGTTGAGGCGTCCCTTCATCTTGTGTTGCCACAACACAACATATTCTAGGGAGATCATGGCTTACCACACGGTTCTCATGTCTCAACAACAACCCTTTTTTCATGATTTCCAGCTTGACAACCTTCACATGTCCTTCCTAGAAATATCTTTTTCGTCTCACTTGTATCACAAGTATACAAAAATTATGAGATATTATCATCAATTTCAAATTCATAATTTTCTTACAAATTTGTGACCCACAGATTTCCAAATTCCACATTTATTTTTAGATTTGTTCCACATAGGAACTAGATTCACAAGTATGGGACTTTCCTTCCCATAGCAGTTTAGCTCAGTAGGAAATTGGTCTTCCTTATGGGATTACAACACTTTCCTATCCAAGACCCTTTTCTTCCTGCAATTTCAAGATTCCTCAGCTAAACAAATTGTTAGTTTTCATGTACATTATATTTTCAAAACTATGCATACTAACAATCCAAGTCATTTTCATCTATTAAAGGGTACAGAGCAAAAGGAAATATCATTATTTGCGTATGAATCCTTTCAACATACCATTTTTTTCCAAATGTAACTCAAATATCAGTTGACTTTAATCAGTGTGCCAATATTTATGGCCGCATCCATACACAATGTACCCTTACATTGGGTTCAAGTTTGCCATACTTATGACATGCACCTTGCCATGGTGTGTTGGAGCTCAACCAACCTCTTCACCATAGGTTTAATCATTCTCATTCACTCTTACAACAAGACTATGCTTCCCGCTACAGGATGATCACAATTCCAAATCAACACATATGAAACTAAAATTTTCTCTTGAATGCACCCAAGCATTAGTCCTTCATTAGTAACCAGGGTCCCAACACTCATGGCCACCCAAATTTCCCTTTATTTATCAACTACACAATTCAAGTGGATTAGTGGAAGGTCCTCCTTCCTCGATGGAAATCCATTGTCTACCCTCTTATGCAAACATGCATTTCCTCAATGCATTCCATGCAATGTGCTAACTATTAGTACCTTTATTCCCAATCTCCCTAGATTGGTTATTGTACCCGTGGTACTCTTTACTCACGCATTTTCTTGCAAGAATTATAACTCATCCTTGACCAGAATAGACTTCCTCTCTCTATTCTTCGAGTTCTTTTCCTGAATCACACCCAACTTGGGTATCAATGGCATCCAACAACCACTCAAATTCAATTATATATCACTGAAATAATAAAATATTTCAGAAGGAATTCTTACCCAATGCCTTCATACCTTATGCCTTATAGGCATGAACACTTTTATACATGTTCTGTATTTCAACACCCTCTCTGATATTGCCTCATTAGTGGTTCTTTATGGGGACTTTTAGAGTGCCTTCAACAAATTTCAACAACAACCTTCTCGTATTCATCATATGCTTGAGGTTTTCTACCATTGGTAATTTTCTTTCCCAACAATTCAAATTTCTTTCTACACATGAAATACATCACAATTATATTAGTCGTCATGTAAAATAAAAATGCATGTATCATAGCATTCCAATCAATAAAAACATTTTCAGATATGTCATAACATATATTTATGCACTTCATCACATTGTCCTTAATGTTTTCATGAGTGCAACACAAACAATTCTCAATTGTTTTTACAATCATACAACCATCATCATTATGGTGTCAAAACATTTACCTACATCATTAAATTGGTCTCTCATACCAAAGAAATACGATAAACAATAAGAAAGGAGTCAAGGAAATCTTCTCTCATCTAACTCCTACACATCCCTGGACTTTTATTCCAACTGACTTATTTTCCAGGGCCTCACTGCCTTTATTTAACATGGTTTGATAAATCCTATTCATTTAAATATGTTTATTTATTCATTCCCCCCCCCCTTTTTTTTATTTTCCAATTGTACTTGTTCCCACGACTTCTCTTCGAAGGCTTACAACTCTGTTAAATAATTCAGAGCTTTTAGGGTGAGAAAAGTATTCCTCCTTTTCTCCTTCTTTGCTTATGCAATCTACTTCTTATTGTGATCTCCATGCTCTTTTCCTTGAGAAGTCTTAGTTAGGTTCACCTCAACCTTCTTGGTAAATCAACATGCTACCACAAAAAACCTTTTGTTCACAATGAATTTTGAACCTGTGCATTCTGCACATTACCATTCAGTTATCAAAATGGTCAACATTCATTTGTTAGTCTTTACCTCATACATTTTGTTTTAGAATGTAATCTAGGGTTCTTATATAAATAGTCTTGTAGCTCACTGCTTAATTCTTAGTATTCATTAAGGTTTTGATTATGCTCTCCTGACAAAGTCTTTACACAGTTACTTCATAGGGAACTCCTTTGGCATGCAACTTCCTTATTGCATATCCATCGCTATCTTTGATGGCCTCAACCTTGAGTTAGCTTTAGTTGTTTACCAAATATTCCATAAGGAATATAAACATGCATCTTTGCTATGCATCTAGCTTACTTATCCACACATATTCCTTGTTTTATTAACTTACATCCATGATGTACTTAACCACGTGCATAATCATAAGCCTATGTGTAGCTACCATAGGTATATTTCATAGCTCACATACATCTTTACTTTAAAATCATTCAACTCGTAATTGTTCACAATCATTCTCATGTGATTCCTCAAAGGCATAATCATGTTGCCTCTTATCATGACAACAAAACATCCTTGCTCATTTACTCTTTTGTATATTTATACTAGCCTTTCCTGAGGGAATGGAGAAAATTCCCCTCAAGATATCATTCAAAAAAGAACTTTCATGATTCTTCAGAATGGAGTCAGCCATGCATCCATGGTATTCATTTAGTCTTGGAAAGTGAAATTCTTGCCTTACATTTCACTCATTTAGGCAATCACATTGTTCCTTTAGTATACATATACTCTTACATCATACATGTTCATCTCTTTCACATTTAATATCATTCACTCATATCTATTTGGTTTTAATATCAATCTTCATATCAAGAAACCTCACAATGCATTAAATCCATGCGCTCAAGCATATGCAAACATAGCCAAACATGCATCATGCAAGCTCACTGCTTGCACCTTTTCCATGTCACTTGTACACATGGACATATCAGACTTCCAGATCCTCCTCCCCAGGACCTTGCTTCCATTCTTATGACAATTCTCATATAGACATTCAACAATGAGCTTCCCTCTCAATTGAGATCTTGCAATCATCTGCATCAAATCCACATGGCAAGTTTAACATACATAGTCAAAACTATGTCCCTCTTTCCATATGAAAACAACCAACAAGAAAGTATTCTTGCCTCTAGTATTATAAAATTATTCAACAGACCATAAATATTATATGGAAACTCCAACAGTGCCCAAGGCAACAAGACAACTTATCAAGCTTCTCTTTCATGCCACCTATTCAGTCCATTTTCCTTCTGGACTTGAGTATTCCTTAAAAAAGGTTTATGCCATTTGTATCCAAGTTTTATTATTAATACCCCTTGGCATAGTCCCACTTTTGTAGGACTGGATATCATTTCCAAAAAGAAATGATAGGCTTCTTCTGCCATAGTCTAGCATGATTCAATCTTGTTGGGTAAAATACCAACTGAATTTTAATCTGCATCCTTCTCCTCAAGGAACTTATGCAGATAATTTACGTACGACAATAATACTCTCAATAGGATCATATTAGCCTTGGTAAACTAGTCTTATGATTGTTCCCCGACCCATCCAAGCCTGTGTTTGAATGATGCTCTGCTAGATAGGGTAGGGCAGGGTGTCCTCTCCCTTAAAGTTTTCTAAGAAAGAAAAATAATCACTTGACTCTTTCGTGAGCCCAAGCAGACCAAGTGTTGTTGCTCACTTTGATACCACTCTATAACACACCCAACCCCTTAAATACCTTTTTAAGGGATGGGGCATCAAAATTTCACTTTTCTCAATCATCTTAGATCCTCTTCCCGAGATCTCCATCACTTTTTTCTCATCAAGAGCTTCCCAACGAATGTTACCATGCTCAAATCCGAGCTTTGGGTTGGATGTTATGCCCTTTCGTATCTCTTTAGGCATCATTGGTCAAAGGCCATGTGGCACCCACGTGGGTTCGGCTCATTCGTATCCCACCTAGCACGGACTCGGCCAAGGTTGTCATCCTTTAGCGATGACATCGCCACTGGAGGGCCAATTACAGGGAATGTTCCTCGTGCCTTCATGATTACCGGGCCTTCGACCCTTCGTCCTTCATGTCCATGTCGAAAAAATTATCGGAGTCTCAAAGTCCCAGATTTCCCTAGCACTCTTGTATCTATGGTGGAGATCGATAAACTGTTAAATCCAATGGTTGATATTCTCCCTCATTCAACGCATAGGTTTAATGGATTTCGGCGTTCAGCACTTCAGCACTCCATTGTTAAACGCCCTTTTTTTCTACTTGCATATCCTCCGGAGTCCCGAAACCTTGAAATGTTGCCATGTGGCTTCGGCCTTCGGTGAGGTTCCTCATCGTGTTGTTATGAACATACCCCCAAAACTCCCGGAGTCCCGAGGTCCTGCCACGTAGCTACGACCTTTGGCCCTTTTGGAGCACACGTTCTAACACCCTAAGCCTCTCGGAGTTTCGAACTCTTGGGGTCCCATTAGCCATTAGGTCAAGTAACTATGCACCGGGGGGTGACATGTGGAAAAATATGGAGATGACGCGTGGTCCTATCAATGGGAGACACACGTCATGTTCCAATTGGCATATGAGGTCTGTAAAAATAATGAATCAAGGTGACATGTGGCATGCCGAACATGGGTCCACGTCACCCTGGGTGACGTCAACATTCCACATCACTCCAGACGGACAGCCTTCGAGAGCCTATAGCCTCTCCTACCTACGAAATCACCCGGAGCTTCGAAGTCTGAACTACTGCCAGCAACCTCCCAATACATTTTATTCCACATTCGAGACAGGTCCACGTAGATCCCCAGATCTACGACCTTCATTGCTTCGCAACTTCGATGTTCAGGATTTTGGCTGTGTAATTTCCTTTTTACTCCTGTAGTGCACGGCGTCGGACTGACCACGGTCAAGAGAGGCCTTGAAGCTTCTTAGGATTGATGGTCCTCACCACTTCGTGACTTCAGCATTCGGAGGTTCTGACTGTTTAACACATTTTCTCTCTCAGAGTAGGTCAATGTCGAATAGCCATGACGTAGATTCAATGGTCAGGGGAGATCTTGAATAGCCTTAGATCTACGACTTGCATTACTTTATGACCGAGAAGTGGATCGAGGTTTAACAAGGGATAAATCCCATGATAATGGGTAAATGACCACCAACTGTTGGTCAACTGTCAAGTTATCGGTCTGATAGGTCACCTTCGACGCATTTGGACGTTGCAATGTTCATTCACCCCTCGGCTCCAAACTCCCGGAGTCCCGAACAACTTAGCTCCTGTTTTGAGTGTAGCAAAGGGTTCCATGGACTTGGTCCTATGGAACTTTGTCAAGCTCCAGAGGCTACACTCATAACTCTTAGCCAATATTTGGTTAAGGCCGTGGGCATGATACTTTGGTCTCTTGGACGATTGGTTTGAAGGGAGCGTCTTCCATTCATAGTACTTAAGTTCTAAATCAAGGAAAGGTGTTTTTGAGGGATCAATGGGACTGTAGCAATCCCGTAGAGTCTTCCCTGACTCTAGAACTATGAGGTTGATCCTTGGGAAAACACCTTGAGAATTTTCCATTCAAATGCAACAGTTTACAAAAGAACAGTAAGCATTATTACCATTAATTTCACTCACAATCATGAACATTCAAATCCTGCATTTCAATTTAAGTGCACAGGGTATATGAAGTACTTATCTATTACAAGCTACAACCAACCAACTAATTGTGGGTGTTCTCCTTTCCACCCAACCGTAGGCTCAGAGGAATTCATTCTTAGTGCTCTGGCCACCCCCATGCCAAGCCATGATATCATTAGAGAATTTTTGTAGTTTCTCAGAGCTTCTTTCTCTGTCACAACCTCTGCGAGGTTTATGAGATGCTCCCTCATCATCAATCTTGCAGCCTTCTGCTCAAGTCATGTTTTCTACAAACTCTTAGAGATCCTTCTCTTGTTCTCTCCAGTAACTAGAACATCTTAATCTTCTAGTTCTTCTTCTCAGTTGGAGAGCCCTCATGCACTATTTGTTTTCCTTTGAAATGGTCTATCGTTCCTCTTCTTTTTTAAAAATATTTCTTCTCTTCCATGCCCTCTCCTTTTTCCCAGGGAGGTTCTTGACATGTCTTGTTCCTTCTGTTAGAAGGAACTCGAGTCAATATAGGTCTGCAAGAAAATTGCACTCTATGGTACTTCGGGCTGACATTTTTTTGTCTCCTCAGCTAGACTCTCCATTCATCCATTCATTGGGGTAGTTGATTTTTCAACCACCAGTCATTGTTTCATTAACATATTTTTCTTTGGGATCAGGATGAGGCTTATTATTTCAACAAGGAGAATTTGGGTCATTTTGACATAATGAACCCTCTCTACATTTTCCTCACTCCTTCCTCTAGTGATATCATGGCCAATACTTCAAGTCTTCACCCCCACAGTCAGTTATTGGAAATCTAAACAATAATACATTTACATTGTTCACATGCCATAGCATGGTAATCATAATTAATGATTAATTACAAGTTGGGGGAAACAGGGGTATTACACTTGGCCCCCAAGGTCCAACACAATGAAGAATGTTGGAAAGCATTGTGATCTCAAGATAATCTCAAAGAAATTTAAATATAAGAATAAGAACAAATTCTCATCAGTTCCAACCGCTCATTCTAATAGCAGATTGAATGGCACTCAGTCTCTTCCTTTACCCATTGACAACCAAACCCTTGATGATATAGATTTTCCAAAGAAAGAGCGTAGAAGAGTGTCTTCTTGGTCCCATTATTTGGATTTCATTGGAGGAGAGAATGTTATTGGAGATGGTGAAGAATGGATGATTGATATGTCTAAGTTGTTCATAGGCACTAAGTTTTCTTTCGAGACTTACAACCCACTAAACCATGGAAATTACAAGCAAAGGCATGGGGTTGTTTAGGTGATGAGGCAACCAGATGATGATGACATTGTTGCTACTTCACTAGAGAAGAAATTTACTGCATAAGTCACATTGTTACTTCGGCCAAGGCATCCAAACATCATAGATGTAAGTTTTATGCATTTATGGAAACATTCTCTTTCTAACACTTAGACTAGATATTTCATTTCTCTCCCTAAACAACGGGGTTGAACAACAGAGTTTTGGCTTAGATAAGAAATTGTTCGGTAGATATAGAAGGGATAAAAATTGAATATGTGACCCTCCTCCTGCTGAATCAAACCCTAATAGTATTGAACATCATATAAATTGTCCTGATATTTATAGATTTATTTTTACTTTAAAAAAGGATGGTTTTGGTTGTGGGTGGGGAAAAAAAGAAATCTACAATTAACTTAAAACACCAAGGAAGAAAGTGACAAAATCCATCCTCTGTATGTTCTCCCTTGCCCCATATCTAAGGAGAGAGTTCATATCATATACACACCATTCATCACCCAAGGTGCCATAAGGGTCTCACATGAAAATTAGATCTGAGACATCCCAAGCACGAGCTATCGTGTAAAAACAACCAAAGGCTTATTAGCTCAATGATTAAACATGCAAAACTCATAAACTAAAATCACTAAGCCAGAGATAGGCGCCTATGATCCAGCGATAGATAAATTTGGTTTGGTCATTTTGAATAGAAAACAAACAGAAGGCACCGACAAAGAGTGTGCAAAAGTTTATTACCTTTCAATGCAATTTTTTAGTGTAATATATTGAAGACAATCGATCCGATCACCATATTTCATTTGGTTTTCTAAAGAAAAAATTATAGAATCCCATTAACAAAATTTGTCACAAAGGATTATTTCTATGGTTTCAAGTTAAATTGAAACAAATTGAATACCCAACCAATAAGTACGATAAAAAGTTTTTCTTTAGGTATTTTGTTTTTGTGCAAAAATCTATGTATATATATGAAAGAGAGAGATTTTGAAGCTCACGGATTTAACACCTGAAACAGTTCTATACAGAACATAATAAGCTTCTCCAAATAAGTTCTGGGGTCAATTTACATTTGGGAAGAAAATTGGCTAACGATGAAGGGGAGCAAATGTATCCTGAGCCATAGTGTGATTCTGCCAGAAAACTTAGAGTGAATTTTCTAAAACTACTTGGATTCCATAGCTGAAGACATACAACAAGAATTTAACTCTCTATATTGGACATCTTCTACCTAGCATTGCAACTAATGTATGCTAGCATACTCATTTCACTAAAGTACAATAGATAGTACAATAGATATGATATTTGATATTTATATAGAAATATTGTTACGATATGAATAAAAATATCTTAGCAATAATCAAAATTGTAATTTTACATATTCATTCGAGTTTTATATAGATGAGTGACAACCATCCTAGACCCATCTTAAATGATAAAAAAATTACACCTCAAGAAATTTGATCCCTCTCGGTGTTTGATAAATTTAATTCTATTGATTTTACCTAGCTATACTCCTTCATGTCAATAATTGAGGTATTCAATATGGGGTTTTGTTGTATATATTATTTTTCAAAATTTGAAGAGTACTTGATAAAATTTGAAGAGATTTGCACTTTTGTTGTGGGTAGAGAATGCACTTTTCTGGTTCTCAGCGATTCATTTAGACCTCTTAGGTCAATTGGACCATATTGAAAACCAGTTAGGATTTATCTCATTAAATTTCCATCATTAAATTTCTGAGTTTGCTTTTGTTGTCTATTTTCCTTCTTGCATTTGTCATTCTAAGCCGGATACTGCGAGAGAGTGAGCTTTTCATTTTCTACCCCATTCTTGTTACAAAGTTTGCATATTGTTTATCGCATAGGGTTATCGATGCAACTTATATCACAGTTTCCCATTTTAGTTTTTTATAGTAAGACATTGTTAAAAAATGCTTGTTGTGCTACCATTTATCCTAGTGTTGTTGGCATAGTTTTGTTCCTAGCTTTCGATAGATAGAAGGCCTTGAGTTGATTAAAAGAGTGGAGAAGATATGGTGGTCTAGAATCCAATACCTCTGACTCGTAACACACTTCCTACAAAGTCCTAAAAAACTTGACTTTAGGTTTCACTATGTCACCTCTACAAATGTGTCCATGGGGATGTGCGTCATTGGCTTTATTAGGTAACAAATCACTCAATGGATATACCTTTTTGGAAATATATTCATTTGTTTAGTATTTTTAATGGCTTAGTTGTAGGACCTTAAACTATATAACCACGCTTAAATGTGTTACATTGTGGTGGAAATGAAAGATTTGAAGGTGTAGTGTTGTAAGATGTGTACATCACTATTTGAAGTGGCTTGCCCCGTAAGAATCTTCTTTCTTCCAAGACAACCACGCAATAATTATGTGTTTTCTCTCATTCAACAAATTGTTTGAAAATTATGGCATGTACACATACACCATACACGTATAGTTCCAACAATATTTCTCATGTGAAGTATTAGATTCAGTGTATCAAAACACATTTGGACATTTTATGGCATCGTTTTCAACAAACTTTGATTTAAATGTCAGAATGTGGACAGTGTTCAGATAAAGAATTTTGAATTTGGATTTTCTTTTTACTGGTCCCATTTTTTATTTAGTTAATTTTCATATTATCTCTGGGCCGGTTTATCTTTTGGACTATGGACCCTTACATTTCCCATCAAGGTTGTAAATTGTATGATAAAGTAGTTTTACACATCCTAAAAGAAATCCCTCTTCAAAAATGGTACAGATATTTCTCATTCAAAATGGTTCATGTTGTTTTTATTAGAATTAGATGCCTTTATTTGACAATGTAAATAGGTCATTGTTGAATGATATTTTGTGCTTATATTATATGTTGATGTGTTTACACTTGATAGTTTCAGTTCAACACTACACTATATATTAATATTAATTTTAAATGATGGTTGTCATTCATCAATATTGAATAATTCTTACATCCTCATTTAAATGCACACTTTTATTGTTAAGTTATCACTTTTTCTAATTGATCATTGTTTATAAATATTTTTTCATTATATCATTTCTATCACAACATGTTTGGTCATTTAGTTCAATGTGGATGTTCATGCCACTTGACCAATCTTCCCATAGAATAAATAACAACATATAACAACTTACAATTATGAGTTGTTTTTTATCCATAGCCTAACTATTAGTATTACAATTTAGATTCTCTATTCCACAACTTTATCACTAGTGTTGTCTCTCATATAGTTATTTATATAAATGGATTTTTTAAGGGGTGGTTATTCTCCCACCTGGTTGCCTATCACCACCTCTTCTTCCTCTTTCATTTCTCTATAGTGATTTAGATTTGGAGTGGAGATGTAAGATGAAGATGACCTTTCTCAAATATTCATTTTCCATCCAAAACTTAAATATTAGAAATAAGTGTTAAATTTTACCTAAATGAAAAAATTAAATATACAAAAAATTGAAATGAATGTTCAACTTTACCTAAATATAAAAAAAGTTGAATTTATTATTAATTTATTCTGTATATTTGTATATTCATTACTTTTAATTTTTCTTAATCTTTATAAAAATTCTAAATTAAAATAATCAATTTATCAAATCCACAAATTGAAATTCAAATCCATTTTTTATTTTTATTTTTTTAATGAAAAGAGTCTTTGCTAACCTACTCCATTCAGAATATAACTTTTCCGAAATAGATGAATTTTCGCACTATTTACATACTTAAAAATTTGTCAATAAGCCAGATAAACATGCGTTTTTTAACACCACTATTCTTTTGGTGGCGGGTTAGATGAACACTGTTACTTGCTTTCGTCGTATTCACAAATAGTCAGTCCTCCCACATCACCGATAGCGATTCCCTTTGACGTAACTGACGTATAGTGCATGTTCCCCATTATTTGTTTAATGTCCGCCGCTTGTCAGACTGTTGTTTCCTCACGGTAAGTAGGTACTTGTACAGCTCTGCTATCTTTATGTTTCTTTGAGTCCAAATTCAAAGATA
>ML783884.1:933231-943315 GCA_009831015.1 Picea engelmannii | reverse complement strand
GGACAAGTGGAATGCGAACGAAACCACATGTCAATACAGTCAACATGAAAACTATGCCCGCAATTGGGCAGAAGCCGGGCTTTCTCATTCTCCTCGAATTCGCACAGACACACTGCGCACTCCAGCCTGTCTGTGAAACTCTGTGATTTATACAGAAAGATGGGCAGACTCTCTAATACCACAGAATCCAACCCCACGTTCCGCAGCCTTGCCGGTTCTTCTCCTGTAAAATAAAACCGACGACGCATAGAAGCTGATCTCCGTCGATTTCGTCTGGACAATCGAGCAGACTGCCTCCAAAACCATCTGGCATAAACGTGCAGCAAAAAGACGAACAAAACCACAAGAAGAAGAACTATTATGGCGGATACCATGATTTTGCCATTGATGGCATATCTCCGCACGTGTTCATCCTTATTGATGCCTGGATATCTGTTATGGTTTCCGTCCTCGCCATAAACTGGAGGCCGGTAAGGAAAAGGACCGTCCCATCTGGGAAAGTCGGGCTCATCTTCGTGAGGCAGTTGATCATTAACACCATTGCCCTGGTTCATCCTGTATCAAATTGAAGCCACGGAAGGGAAACTGTCTTTGAAATGGGGCTGGTTTCGGCCTGCAAGTCTGCCCTGGAAAAATGGCAGACTACTACTGAGTCTTTATGTTGCTCGAGCCTTCAATTTCTCCAAATGGGCAGGGCCTCCGATGCCTAAATGAATCGAAAAAAAGCCTCAAACTGCTTCTGAATTCCAATGAATAGCCCCGTCCGGGCCGCTCCTTGCTTTCACAACACTCAAACGTTTCAGAAGCCGAGGATTTCCGGCCAATTTTAGATAATGTGGGTGAGGGCGGAGACCTGAAAGAGTCATATCATCGAAATTCATGCCACACAATTTCCGAGAACTTCCTATTCAATATTCTTTGAAATGCTTTCCAACAGGGCACATATTCTCTCAAAGTTTCTCTTAGAGATAAATTTGGTTTTAAATAAATTTTAAATTAAATTTTTTCTTCGTCAACAAAATTTAATGTCTTATTTATAAGAAATTAGGTAGAGAAAATAACACTTCATCTTATCACCACTTTAATTTTAAATATTTATTAGTTATTTAAATAAATATTTTTTTAATATTATATTAATATTTATTATTTTAAAATTTGTATATTAAATTTTAATTAATTTATTAAATATTGAAAAAAATAAAAAATATTAAATTTTAATTCATTTATTAAATATTGAAAAAAAAAGTTTAAAAAATATTAAATTTTAATTCATTTATAAAATATTGAAAAAAGTTTGAAATTTTTTTCTTTATATCATTTTTTTATTTTTCTTTAAATTTAAGAAAATGGTTAAATAAAATTCATAATTATAAATTTGTTTGAGCACTTTGATTATTTTAAATGTTTAATAGAGTTGGAGTTGAGATAGTCACCAGCATGAGTGTATTATTGTAATGGCTTGAGTCAGAGCATGAAATAGTTATCATTCTCACAGAGCTCTTAACTAGTATATTATTATAATGGCTTCAAGCATGCTAACTATTTCAATTGAAATTCAATTCCAACTATTTACATGTTCAATTTTTAATTAGTATATTATTGTAATGGCTTCAAACATACTAACTATTTCTCAATTCTTATAGGAATTTTGAGCTCTTAACAAATATATTATTATATTGACTTCAAGCATACCAATTAGAAACTTGAACAATACAATTTTATTTAAAAAAAATGAAACTTAGACAATAAAACTTTATTTTTTAAAAATAAATATTATTGTAATGACTTTCACCTTAAAATTTTGTATGACCTAATAAAAATGAATTCATCATAAAAATTAAATTTGTCTCCTTATCAACTCAATCTTTTTTTTATTTCATATTATTGATTTGTTAAAGAATATCACTTACTAAACCTTACATTAATATAATTTATAAACATTGTTCCAACATAAGTTAAGTTTATCTCCTTATCAACTCATTCCTTTTATATTTCATATTATTGATTTTGATTTGTCGGAGAGTATCACTTGCTAAACCTTACATTAATATAATTTCTAAACACGGCTTTGATCTTAAAAAAATCTTGCTTCCAAACAATAAGAAAATTTAGTATACAAACATAGTGCAGCAGCAAGCTTTGAATTAATAAGCCAAGAAAAATCACTTATTAATAATGTGATTATTTTTTCAAACAATATTGGGAAAATCCAATAGTCTAAAAATGTAGTGGTCTAAACGTTTTACTTTTGGTTGTTTTTAGGTAATTTTTTCCGTTTGATTTTGCCTGAAATCTGGTGATGAATGGTTAGATTTATAGATTTGAGTGGTTAAATTTGTATCAACCTAGTGCCCCAAAAAATTTTCAGCACACTAAATCCATTTATACATTCAGAAAGACAATTTAAAATAATGATTTTATCTAAATTTACTTCAAACCAAAAAAACCCAAAATTAAAACATTTAACCAACGAAGTATATAATACCTTGCATTTAACATATGGATAAAGAACACTATCATGAACAAATAGGGAATAAAATATTGTTAATAACGTGAAATAAAAATAATGAAAAAACAACGCATAAAATAAAATACTATTATTATTACACTAAATATTGCTACTTACAGAGATTGCTCCTAGCCTTCGTCAAGAGACGTGGAAAGCGAAACGCGGCGTGGGGCTGACGACAATAGCCCCCTACAATTAAAAATAATCTAAACATAGCGACCCCGAGTTTTTATTTAATCGACAAAATTAGGAAAAATAGGCCGAATACTTTGGCTTTTACCCGTCTCTAAGCTGTAGGCCCCGTGTGGGGACCTTAGTCCCAAGTTCAACTCTGAAATCTTGACTTAAAATTTGACAGACATTACTTACCGCGCGACATTCGAGGACCGACATTAAAAATCAGGGAAAATAATCAAAAGTTTTAACTGCTTTAAGCAAAAGAAGTCAAGCTAAGGAAAAAGTCTTGTAATTGAGGTGCTTAAAACGTGTAAACATTAAAAACTTGGGGTAGTGAAGGTAAAGTCCTAATTGAAAGGTCTTAGCCTTCACCTAACCTTGGCGAGGTTTTCGTTCAAAGTAAAAGGTTAGTGATGACCAAACTCTCACACATAGATTCTTTGAATGAAACCTTAGTTGTTACGTTATTTAGTAGTTAAGTTGTCCTTATGTGGATGCCTTTAGTCTTCCCAATATACTAGAAAAGTCATACCTTGACTTATACCAATTTTTTACATGGTGACTCTAAACCTTATCATGATTCATGGTCTCAATGATTTGCTCAAGATGTGACCATGACCATCCAACGTGTACCTTGACCAACTTTATAGAGGATGTGTCACATTCACATGGTGATAGTCTAGTCTCCCTAGTATCTTGACCCATAGTACCCCATTTTCTATTCATGTTTCTTGACTTTCGTATCACCTAACCATCTATGCATAGCGACATCTAATGGTTTTGTGGTCACTGAACAATTCTATCCCATGCTCATCATTTGTAAGTATGACGTATGTAGCTCAGGGATAGATGCAACCTAATTATAAGGTGCACTCATAACGCTCTCTTCTTCTTTTTTGTTTGTAAAATTGGTTTCAAATTCGGTAGAAACTATGTCAAAAAGTTAGAGTTTAGAGTTCCATATTTGTGATGGGAATTTTACCTATGAAACTTTGTCGTACTTTTGTGATGGAAATTTATTGATGTAACTTTGTTACTGTGGGTTTTGGTCAATTTTAAGACGATTCATATCGGTTTTTTTTTTTAAAGACCAATCTGAATGCATGGAACTTTGACTCATAGGAAAAACGAGGCTTGCTAGAAATGGGGTGATTTGAGTGCCTCGTATTCAACGCCACTAATTATATATATGTCAACGCCACTAATTATATATATGGGTGGTTGGGTAGCATGGTTGTTATCCTTCCCACTCGGGTTCAAATCACTCAAGTGCACATGTTGGTCGGTTGTAATAAGGCTAGAAGGGTAGGCACCCATGGGATATAAGCTCCACTTCTATTCGGTGTGCTTCAGGACGTCTCGGCCCTTGCTAAGTCATAAGTTTCCTACTAGGTGTTGACTTGTGCACAGTTCGCACTAGCCTAGGGGTTATAGTGGAAGCCAATTAGATTTGAACCTAGGCCTCGCCGAGGTAATCCCGATCAGTTACTGATTCCTCTAGATCTAAAAAAAACAGTGTTCCTATTTTGGAAATGGATGGAGGATGCAGGATTGGATGATAGGGATACACACAACTCCTAGGTAATCTCGGTCAATTACCAATTCCTCTAGATCTAAAAAATACAACGTTCCTATTTTGGAAAAGGATAGAGGATGCAAGATTGGATGATAGGGATACACCCAACTGTCATGTTTTTTGTTGACCTCCATTATCCAATCATTCAATCGTTAATGGATAATTTTGAATCAGTGTTTGTTAATGAAAATGTAGAGGAGGTCTTTCATGAAATCAACCTTGATAGCAGAGCAAATATACAAGTTTGAATCCATTAACATCATCTTCAAAAGCACCTCAAGGTTACCATTATGGTGATTGGCTTGTCGAGACCATAGAGGCAACTGATATATTTGGAAATCGATTTGCACAATGTTATGCAACAAAATATGTTCGTATACTTTTCAATGGCAACATGGTGCTTTGTGAAAGACCATTACATTATCGAGTGGAGCTTCACCACCTAAGGTATGGCGTCCTCTATCGATGTGTCATATCTGCTTTCATTTGCTAATATATATTTGAAACATCTAAGCCAAGAATTCGTAACCAACATTGCCATAGTTGCTCTAATTTTTTTCCTCACCAACTCACAACTAAAACGAATATTCCAAAATCGCTAGTCTTTTCACCCTAAAAATATTCACAACTTCTTTAACAAGTCTTCAAAACTTACATTCATATTGGAAGTTTAGGTGAAAACTATATTAGTGCTTCATTGTCGAGTAAGCTTCGCCAAATTTCGTTTCTCCTATCACGCCCCGAGAAAATATTACATAAAGAATAAAGAAAGGAAATCAGGTCGAGAGGTTCCTTGTTTCCACCTAAAACAAACCTTGATGGGACCCACCATAAGTAGTTTTGTGTTATTTGAAATTCGAGTTTCAACCAAAGTACATATTTTAGTTCATTTTGAGTTGTCTCTATTGCTTTTCCAAAGGTAGGATGACAAACATTAATTTTGATATGTGAAAAGGTTAATGATAGGTGTAGATAGGATATGAATTTGGCAACATATTTTCGAATGTTTTTCAATTTATTTTTAATTTTGATGATGGGTGAATTTTTTTTTAACCATATTTACTAATGAAAATAGTTAAAATACTTTCTGATGAGTAATTTGGTTATCAAATTTCATCCCTACATGTAGGATGGTTGTTAGGATGGTTGTTGGTCTTTGGTATTTTTAGATAGTGTTAGAGTGATTATGATGCTTTGATGATAAACAAGGAATTCACAAAGAAACATGTTTTGCAAAAATATTAATAACCTTAAGTTAGGTTGGTTGTCTAAGGGTGATATCATATATGTTTTAAATTTTTTTCTAAATAGAATGTCACTGACATGCATGGACTAATTTGGAACTTCACATTAAATGTAATTTAAATATGGGAGGAAATACTAACAAAAATGTTCAACTTGGGCAAAAATATCTAGAATAATATTTTCAACTAGGAGTTGTTTGACATTTGAATATTCAAGTTGTACAATTGTGAATATGGATTTTCAATTATGAGAATACTTTAATTAGGTGGGACTTGACATTCATTATTTACTCACTTCGTCTTTTTGCATACTTTTGTAACTCACTTATCATGTGCAATCTCTAGAATATTTTGAGGTAGTTGTGGTGTGATTGATGTAATGTTGAAACACAAGACTTGCATGGATATGTAAAGGGCATCGGTCTCTTTCTACGCCTTTTCTCTCATCTGCTTGATAGCCACTTCGGCTTTGCACGAAACCACATAAAATTTGATCCCTTGATTTTGTGCACCCCATTGAAATTGTCGGTGGCATCTAAGTTGCCTTTTGCAAATATGGGAAACGACTTGCATCAGGAGAAACATTGAGTTTGGTTCCCTAACAAAAATAGGGAAAATTTTGTAAAGTAGAGATCCACTTTATGTCTAAATTTCACCACCAAAATACCTCTAGCATGTGACCAAAGGCCATTCATTATGAGTTATCATCTAACTTGTAATAGAAATTTGCAACCAAATTCCAGCTAAATTGCATTATTCTCTTTGGGACAATGTTTCATTCTCTACATGAGGCTCTAGATGGATGAAACATTCACACTATGAACAACCATTATCTCTAACTCTACATGATTCATTCCATACTCAACTACAACAAACAAAGAATGAAACAATCAACAACCCTCGTTGATAAAAATAAGGAAATTCATAAATAAAATAATAAAAATTAAGAAATTCACAAATTTCCTTATGAATAAAAAAGTATGCAAATCAAATAAAAAAGTATGCAAGACAAATAATAAATGCTTATTGAATAACACAAAGTGGTTTTAATAAGTTAGGAAAAAAAAACAAATGGCATGTTTACATACACCCTCAACAAAAAAGAAAAGATCTTGGAAAAAACACTCCTTAAAAAATATCTTCAATATAATAACAACAAACTATTTAGACAATCACAATTAATTTATGTAATATAATAACAACAAACTATCTAAACAATCACAATTAATTTAATTTATGTGAATTATTTACATTTTGAAATGAAAAGAAAAAAATAATATCCCCATCATTATTCATAGTAAAATTAACCTTCTTAACCATCCAACGTAACCACTCATTACATTCATAATAAAATTAACCTTCTTAACCATCACTCTAACCACTTATTACATCATATAATAACTCCATTGCATCATATTTATTGCACCAAAGGGATTCAAGTTATAAGACTTCTTACGTCAAGTTTATCAATACTTAACATTAATGCATCAATTCTTCATTTCCATTTACTTTTATTACTCCAACGTAACAATTCATTGCATCATATTTATCTTCACCCATAGTAAAGGGTTGAATTTATAAAGTGTATAAATACTTAACATTCAATACACCGATTTTTCATCTCCATTTACTTGCGTTAACTTCAACACAAAGGGTTAAAGTTATAATCACATGCAGTTTTTACATAAGCTTTATTAATACATAACAATCATCACACCAATTCGTCACTTTAATTGGAAATACAATTAGTATTTTAATTATATTTTCGTAATATTAAAACCGAAAAAGATATAAAATATTTTTTTAAATGTTTTATTTATAAAAAAAAATATAAAAATTTTAGTTTTACAATATTTACAATATTATTATTATTGATTTTTATATTTTCTTTATAATATTATTGATTTTCATATTTTGTTGTTTTTTAATTTAAAATATTAAAATAAATTAAATTGTTTTTTTATTTTATTTAAAAATTAAAAAAAAAACAATTAATTATTTATTAATGTTTCTAGACTTTGATATATCAAAGTTGGTCAACAATATCTACATGAGTGTGACTTAGTAGCTAGTATTCAGGTGATATAGTTTGTATTAGCGGAGACTTGTTTAAAATCTCTGAATTGATGTAAATGAGGTTAGGTGTAAGTTTTCAATAATTTTGATGATATAAATATGTAAGTTCTTCATAACTTTGATGGTATAGATATGCAAGTTGATAGTATAGATATGCAAGTTCTCCATAACTTTGATGGTATAGATATGCTCAGTATGACTCTAAAAAAAATGTTTCTCAAAAAGAAAAAAAAATAATTATCATCTTCAATATAAAATTAATTATAATTTTTAAAACTAAAAACACATGTTGGAAAAAAGAAAAATAATATGATAAAGAATAACACAAATTTGTATGAGTTATTTACAAACTATAACACCAAATTAGCATATAAGACTCCCTTGTTTATATGACAAGAGATCTTTCTACATAGCATTTTTTTTGTTTAGTCTACAAAGCTACACATACCCTAGCCCATCCAAATCTAACCTATAACCTTCGAGGAGAAAACAATTTTTCCACATTATTTATCTTACTAACTCATTATAAATAAATATAAATATTCTTTAAATTTAATCTTTTTTAAAATATAATTTAATGAAAACCATAATTAATATTTTTATCAAAATTTTAATTATAAAATAAAAATACCTCTATATGTTTATTTATATTTATAGATGTGATATTGTAAAATGTTGAGTTATCACCTAGATTTAATGACATATGATCTTATATATGAGTTTTCCCTTGGACATCGGTTGCGCGTAACACTATGCTGTAAACATCTTTTTGTAGTTCATATTTTTAAATCATGTCACTCTAATTATAACTCTCAATCCAAAGCTTCCAAGGCAATCCATCAATATTGGAGGTTTTTCGGGAGTAAGCTAGTCTTGAGTTGTCTCTATTGTTTTTCCAAAGGTAAAATTACAAATATTATATATTGGAATTTTTATATGTGGAAAGGTTAATGATAGGTGTAGATAGGATATGAATTTGTCAACATGTGTTACTTGTCAATCTAGAGTATTTTATTTTTGAATAATTTTCAATTTATTTTTAATTTTGATGATAGGTAAAAAAAAAATTACCCTATTTACTAGTGAAAATACTTAAAATACCTTGTGATGAGTAATTTGGTCATCAAATTTCATCCCTATATGTAGGATGGTTGTTAGGATGGTTGTTGGTTTTTGGTACTTTTAGATAGTGTTATAGTGGTTATGATGCTTTGATGATAAAAAGGGAATTCACAAAGAAACATGTTTTGCAAAAAAAATTAAAAACTTTAAGTTCGGTTGGTTGTCCTCGGGTGATATCATATATGTTTTAAATTTTTTTCTAAATAGAAAGTCACTGACATGCATGGACTAATTTGGAGCTTCACATTAAATGTAATTTAAATATGGGAGGAAATACTAACAAAAATGTTCAACTTGGGCAAAAATATCTAGAATAATATTTTCAACTAAGAGTTGTTTGACATTTGAATATTCAAGTTGTATACTTGTGAATATGGATTTTCAATTATGAGAATACATCAATTAGTTGGGACTTGCATTCATTATTTACCACTTTGTCATTTTTCATATTCTTGTAACTCACTTATCATGTGTAATCTTTAGAATCTTTTGAGGTAGTTGTGGTGTGATTGATGTAATGTTGAAACACAAGCTTGCATGGTGGAATATGTGAAGGGCATTGGTCTCCTTATACACCTTTTCTCTCATCTACTTGATAGTCACTTTGGCGTTGTACGAAGCCACATAAAATTTGATCCCTTGATTTTGTGCACCCCATTGAAATTGTCGGTGGAATCTAAGTCGTCTTTTGCAAATATGGGAAATGACTTGCATCATGAGGAACATTAAGTTTGGTTACCTAACAAAAATAAGGGAAAATTCGTAAAGCAGAGATCCACTTTATGTCCAAAGTCCACCACCAAAATACCTCTAGCATGTGACCAAAGGACATTCATTATGAGTGATCATCTAACTTGTAGTAGAAATTTGCAACCAAATTCCAGCTAAATTGCATTATTCTCTTTGGAACAATGTTTCCTTCTATGCATGAGGCTTTCGATGGGTGAAACATTCACACTATGAACAACCACTATCTCTAAATCTACATGATTCCTTACACACTCAACTACAACAAACAAAGAATGCAACAACCAACAACCCTCATAAATAGTTGATAAAAATAAGGAAATCCATAAATAAAATGATAAGGATTAAGAAATTCACAAATGCCCACATGAATTGTAATTGGTATTAGAAGCAAATCAAATAAGAGAGTATGCTAGACTGAATAACACAAGGTGGTTTTAATAAGTTGCGGAAAATGGACAAATGACATGTTTACATACACCCTCAACAACGAAGGAAAGATCTTAGAAAAAAACACTCCTTAAAAAAATATCTTCGATGTATTAACTACAAACTATATAATAATTGTTTCTTTTGTGTAACTGTCATGTCTCATGGATCCATTCATGTACTTAATAATTTCACAATTTCTGT
>ML783884.1:896061-912388 GCA_009831015.1 Picea engelmannii | reverse complement strand
AACATTTTTCTTTCCACTAGATTTAGAACTTGAACTTGAAGAAGAAGGAGAAGAAGGAGGTGTTGATGGAGGTGAAGGAGGAATCTGAGGATGATCCTCTTCCTCTTCACTTTTTCCCTTTGAAGAATCACCCAAAACTGGTCACTTCCGTTCCAAGTAATCTTCATACAAAACTTTCACCATCTCCGACATAGCAAGGAATGTTTTCCGGAACTCTTTCTCATCTTGAGAAATCCCTTCTTCCGATGCCATCTTCTCGCTGTGAGAAGCCCTTTTTCTCAATCCAATTAATGGATTCTCTACAACAAGCTCGCCTTCACCATGCTGTAGCTTTTCCCTAGTTAACATGCAACTCAAATCCAAACGTCAACTAGCTCTGATACCACTTGATCCGTTGGATCTTTTAATGACTTATGGTTGAGTTTTAATTTTGCATGCGTTATTTAACCATTTGAAAAACTTAGTGAAAGAATGAGGAAGGAAGAGGAATTATAACAGCCATATATACATTTGCAGATCTGAAATGAAAGAATAAACAACAAACCATAACACGCAGATTGATAACGGAGTTCGACACAACTTTGCCTACGTCTTCGGGCCTTTTTCTCTATGGGGGAGGCTTCTTTATTTCTGTTCAAAAGCTCAAAAGTACATCGCTGAAATGCCAAATGGCTACAAGAATGATCTGGTCATGTTCGTCCATATCTCTAGAACCATGCAAAGAAAACGACACGCAAAACGGACGTCCGGAGCTCCCAGAAATGGTCCGACATCGTCTCCTCCTCAAAAGCTTCTCTGCCTCAAAATGGCTTTGGCTTGGCTTCTCCTCAGCATAACTCTGCTCTGAACGCCCTCCTATGGCCTCAAACAGGCCTGGGTTATATATCTTGGAAGTTGGTTGCTCACCTCCAACTTCCTCCTAAAATTTAGGCTCCATAAATGCCCAATAACTCCCAAAAATGGAGAAAATACATTAAAAATAGGCTTAACAATAATTAAAACCCAAAAATTGGTTATAAAACCCACTTTATAACTATAATTGGGCGCTAGTCTCTTGTATCCACGCGCGCGCGCCCCCTTGAACGGTCATATGGGCTCCATGTGGTCACATCCCAACTGCGCGCTTTTGAAGGGATAAGCCCCCCATCATACGGACACATGGTGCATGGGATAGAACCGTGCCCTAAAACAAAATGCGCCCAAAAGGTAGTGTCTCCCACGCCCTCTTGGTCATTGATCACATGCAGGTGGATAGACCACGGGCTGGGGCTTAGCCCCCAGCCCCCTCCTTTATGCGCAGATACCATGCAATATATTTCATATTGTAGGTTTTATATCATAAGCAATAATTTGGTGTATTGGCAAAGGACCATTTCTTAAGGTGTTGGGCTTGGTGGTGGTCATGGGTTCAAAACCCATGGACCCCAAAACATTTTTTTTTTTTGAAACATGCCACTTCAACTGATGACTGGGTGCCACGTGGCTGCCCATGACTGGGCCACGTGGCATCTCCCCATTCGACGGATTAATGCCACTTGTCAACCATTGACTAGTCCAGTTGCTTGCCACATGTCTGCCCTGTTAGCGAACCTGCCCAATCACCATCAACCAGAGAGTGCCACGTCATCTCCTGCACAGTCAACATGCTGATGTCATCAGCATTGACTTTTTGACCAGTTGACCTTTGACTTTTTACCTGTTAGGGCTTCCGATAAAAATGCGATAACTTTTGCATACGGAGCCCATTTGACAAAGAAAATATACCACCAGAATCAAGAAGACGAGATGGACGCAATGGCACTGGTTTCGTCATATTATGAGCACTTTCATTTTTGAGCATTTTTCAAGCCCTGTCAGGCTTCTGGATCTGATTCCGGATCAACACCAATGACATGTCCTAGATAGAGGATCTCTGTCAACCCGAACTCACACTTTTCCTCCTTGGAAAAAATAAATTGGTCCTCCATAATGGTGAGAATCTCGTCCACGTGCCTCAAATGTTACTTTCACATCCTGTTGTAGATCAGAATATTGTCAAAGAACACTAATAATAATTTCCTCAACTTTTTGTTGAAGATATGGTTCATGCATGATTGAAAGATAGCTGGTGCATTAGTCAACCCAAAGGGCATGACTAGAAAATCATAGTGCCCATAGTGACACCTGCATGTTGTTTTATAGATATCTTCATCTCTGACTCGAACTAGTGGTTATCCAATTATATATCAACCTTTGAAAAGTAAACTATCCCATGCAACTCATCGATCAACTCATCAATCCTGGGTATTGGGTATTGATTTTTGATGATATTCTTGTTTAGTTCCCTGTAGTCTATGCACATTCTCATATTTCCATTGTTTTTCTTCACCATTACAACTAATGAAGTGAATGGACTAGAGCTAGGCCTGTTATGCCCCATCTCTAACAATTCCTTTATGGTCGTCTCTATTTACTCCTTGAATCTATTTTTATTCCTATATGGGGTGTTGATCACACGCTTCAACCCCTCTTCTATCTCAATGATGTGCTCAAATACTTTATCAAGTGGTCTCCCTGCTGGAAATGGATCGAACACTCTTTCATTCTTTCCAATCAATGCCTGAATATTTGCAGGGTAATTTTGGTGATCCTGTAATGACTTCTCCATGGTGATCAAGAAATCTGCTGCGCAAGCCACGTACTTGTGTTTAAAAAGGGCCTCCATGCGATGGTTAGACACGATCCTGGGGTCACCTGTCGACATTCCTCTTAGGATGACTCGTTGTCCACCTTTTTCCTAGACCTCCATCCTCATGTCCTGATAATTCATCCAGATATCTCCCAATGAGTACAACCACTGAAATCCTAGCACCACATGAGTATCTGCTAAATCTATGACATAAAATTCATCGGTCAACATATAATTTCCCATTGTTACTTCTAATCCCCTAATCCTCCGAGTACATGTCATGTTGTACCCATATGCTAATACCACATTGAATCCCTCGAAATCCTCCACAAGGATTCGTCTCCTGGTGACAAGTGCAACATAAATGAAGTTGTGGGTGGCCCCACCATCCATCAACGCTGTAAATCTCT
This sequence comes from Picea engelmannii, assembly GCA_009831015.1. NCBI lineage: Eukaryota > Viridiplantae > Streptophyta > Pinopsida > Pinales > Pinaceae > Picea > Picea engelmannii. The sequence goes on along the minus strand of ML783884.1, from coordinate 909,310 downwards.
ACCCCTGCACAATGCCCCTGACCCTAAAGGTGTAATATTTAGGAACTCCTTAAAGTGTGTCAATGGGTATTCCCTTGGGGATTTCCTGCAATGGTGTCTGCTTTATATTATGTGATGGCTCACCACTGTCCTGTCTAATGCCCTCATCATCATCATCATCCTCTTCGTCAGAAACTACCTCAATATAATGGACTTTAACTTTACCCATACATCAATGGCCTGGTTCTCATGGCTCTCTACAACTATAGGAAAGCTTATTCCTTCTTACTTTTCTTTGAATTTCCTCATCCAACCTGTCCTTCCCTGTCCATGTATTTTGGGGAGGTTTTGACACCTGACCCTTTTGTGGAATAATGTTTTCACTGGTTCCTTATTGGATGTTGTGTCTGACATATCTCGAGTAGTCATGATGGAATATTGTAGTGTGGTTGGTGTAAAGTCCTTTACCTAACCTCTCAAGGGTTCAATTAATCCCTTAGTGAATAAGATTACCATCCTTTGCTTAGAAATATTAGTCACCATGACAACCATCCTATGAAACGAAGTGATGTATGCCTCTGGTGTGCCTGTCTACCTCAATTGTGCTAGTTCCCTGAAATGGATCTCAGGGTTCTTCCGATCGAACCTATACATCAACCTTTGGGTGAAGTCTGTATATGATGTGATGTTGGAATGCCCCAATGTTACCAGCCCGTGGTACCACCACTCATTATATTCTCCCTCCAAGTGTAGGGTGGTAAACTTGATTGCATCTATCTCTGTCATTAGGTTAAGCTTGAGGTAGGTGTCCAACTTGTGTATCCATGCTCTGGTCATGCTCTGGGTAGATCCATCAAAATGTGTTATTATCCACTTCCCTATCTTCAGTAGAAGCTCAAATTTTGCGAGATTTGGCCCATCCTAGGCTTGTTCCTCATTTTGAGGTTGTAGTAGTCAGTTTAAGACATGTTTTCCTGTGCCTCCTCCTCTAGCACATGATACTCCCTGAGGTAGGAGTTGACCTCTTCAACTGGATCCTATTATTCTTTTGTTCCCATAGAATTCTCCTTAAGGAATGATGGCAACAATGGTCTAGGTACCTTTTTGCTTCCTTCCTGTAGGACGCTTTGTGTTGGAATATGGGTATTTCTACCCTCATGATGGTTCCCACTGACCCCTCCTTGGTTTTGATTCATTTGGTTACCGATAATGAACTATGATAGGATATGCTTAAACTGGTGTAGCTCAATGTCCTTTAGTTTTGTCCCTCAACTATGGACTCCAATAGTTGTAAGGTCATGTCCTCACCATGGTCCCCTATGCCTCCAAATCCATTATAGAGATTGCTCCTCGCCTTTGTCAACAAACATGGAAAGAGAAACGAGGCATGGGGCTGAAGATAATAGACCCTTACAGTGAAAAATAATGTAAACATAGCGACCTAAGTTTTTATTCAATCGACAAAATTAGGAAAAATACGACGAATAGTTTGGATTTTACCCATCTCTAAGAATTAGGTCCCATGTGGGGACCTTATTCCCAAGTTCAACTCTAAAATATCGACTTAAAATTTGATAGACATGACTTACCGCATGACATTCGAGGATTGACATTAGAAATCAAGGAAAATAATGAAAAGTTTTAATTTCTTTAAGTGAAATAAGTCAAGGAAAAAGTCTTGTAATTGAGGTGCTTAAAACGTGTAAACATTAAAAACTTGGGGTACTGGAGGTAAATTCCTAATTGAAAGGTCTTAGCCTTCACCTAACCTTGGAAAACGTTTTTTTTTCAAAGGAGAAGGTTAGTATGACCAAACCGTCACACATATATTCCCTCAATAGAACCTTAGTTGTTACATTATTTAGTAGTTAAGTTGTCCTTATGTGGATGCCTTTAGTCTTCCCTGTATACTAGAAAATTCATACCTTGACTTATACCAATTTTACATGGTGACTTTAAACCTTATCATGATTCATGGTCTGAATGATTTGCTCAAGATGTGACCATCCAACGTGTATCTTCACCAACTTTGTAGAGGATCTGTCACATTCACATGGTGATATTCTAGTCTCCCTAGTATCTTGACCCATGGTACCCCATTTTCTATTCATGCTTCTTGACTTTCGGATCACTTAACCACCCATGCATAGCGACATCTAATGGTTTTTTGGTCACTGAACAATTCTATCCCATGCTTATCATTTGTAAGTATGACGTATGTAGCTCAGGGATAGATGAAAACTAATTATAAGTTGCACTCATAACAATCTATTCTTCTTCTTTTTGGTAAAATTGTTCTCAAATTCGGTAGAAACTATGTCAAAAATTAGAGTTTAGAGTTCCACATTTGTGATGGTAATTTTACCTATGGAACTTTGTCACATCTTTGTGATGGGAATTTACCAATGTAACTTTGTTACTATGGGATTTGGCTAATTTTAAGACGATCTAGTTGTCTTTTTTTCAAAAAAAGACCAATCAGAATGCATGGAACTCTGACTCATAGGAAAAAAGAGGCTTGATAGAAATGGGGTGATTTGAGTGCCCCATAGTCAACGCCACTAATTATATATATGGGTGGTTGGGTAGCATGGTTTTTATCCTTCCCACCTGGGTTCAAATCCCTCAATTTCACATGTTGGTCGATTTTGATAAGGCTAGAAGGGTAGGAACCCCCTGGGATATAAGTTCCACCTCTATGCAATGGGATTCTGGACATCTCGTCCCTTGCTGAGTCATCATTTTCCTGCTAGGTGTTGGATTGTGCACCATTGGCACTAGCCTAGGGGTTATAGTGGAAACCAACTGGATTTGAACCTAGGCCTCGCCTAGGTAATACAAATTAGATACCGATTCCTTTAGATCTAAAAAAAAAACATTCATATTTTGGAAATGGATGGAGGATGTAGGATTGGGTGGTAGGGATACACCCAACTGCCACTTTTTCTGTTGATCTCCATTATCCAATCATTCAATCGTTAATGCACATTTTGTCTTAGTCTTTGTTTATGACAATGTAAAGGAGGTCTTATGTGAATTAAACCTTGATAGAAAAGAAAACATGCAATCCTGGATCCATTAACATCATCTTCAAAAGAACCTCAATGTTACAATTATGGTGGTTGGATTGTCAAGACCGTAGAGGCAATTGATATATCTGGAAATCGATCTGCACAATGTTATGCAACAAAATATGTTCGTAGGATTTTCAATGGCAACAAGGTGATTTGTGAAAGACCATTACATCATCGAGTGGAGCTTCATCACCTAAGGGATGGAATCGTCTGTTGATATGTCATGTCTCCTTTCATTTGCTAATATGTATTTTAAAATTCTAAGCCAAGAATTCATAGCCAACATTGTCATAGCTACTCTAGTTATTTTCTCACCAACAATACCTATCAACGTTCACTAGTCACAACTAAAACAAATATTTCGATACTAAATCACTAGTCTTTTCACCCTAAAAACCCTAAAACTATTCACAACTTCTTTAATAATTATTCAAAACTAGTCACAACTAAAACAAATATTTCAATATTAAATCACTAGTCTTTTCACCCTAAAAACCCTAAAAGTATTCACAACATCTTTAACAAGTGTTGCATGGCAGCGTAGTCCCTGTTAGGTTGGAATGGGAATAAATGCACAGGTATGGGGGGACCTTGGGAGAATGATAAGCCCGAAGTAGCGGAGGAAAATGGAAACTGCAGCGGACACATGGCAAGAAGCAGTAAGTATAGGTGGTATCCATGCAGGAAATGACACGTGGCATTGTGCGACATGTTTTCCATAAGACGTCAGGCTGCTACATGAATCTCAGAGAATGTCACTCTGGGAGTTTTTGTTCTAGAACAAACACAGTTCCCCTGAAGCCCATATCTGGAAGAGTCGGAGTCTTAAATTCTTGAATTAGTTAATAATAATATTATATTAATATGCGGCTAACAACTAATTAGTGAGAAAATTAGGGGAGTTCTAAAATTGGCAGGTCGGTAAAAATTTAGTAGGGATGCTAAAGTTCCAGGGTCACCCAAATGGCAGAGTCGAAACTGATCGACGACTCACATTCATTTCAGAAAGAGAAGGCGCGTGAGCGTTAATCTTCTAGAGAAATTCTGGTATTGAAACCATTTAGTTTTTGAAATTATTTTCATTCTAATTATACCGTGTTTTGCATAATCCATCTTGATTTTATTTTCTTAATATGATTATGTAATTTTTCCTATTACCAGTAGTACAACAGACAACTACTAAAGAGCATAGATATCCCCATCACATGTAACTTGATATATTATTCGAGTCTGACTTGCCATGTTCGAAATTTCCGTTCCTACCTTGTATGTTTTATCTCTTTAAGGTATATATGAAATTCATTCATAATGATCTCTGTATACTTCCAATTGATTTTCATCCCAATATTTAGAGTTAAGTACAATTTCCATAGTCACTTCTTTAATTTTTCCCATGGACAAAGTAAGCAACATCCATTTCATTCTATCACATAGATCATTTGGCTTGTGAGTCTCTATATGTCTTAGGATAAATAAATTTATATGCGGTGGCAAAGAAACAAACATAATTTTTTTTTTAAAATGTGTCCAGTGTCGAAGATTCTTTTATCTTCTTGTGTGACATCTGTGTTTGCTAGTTTTTTCTATATATTTGCAGAGGTTGATATGCAATTTCTCTCCAAGAAGAGCGCATATTTGTATAGTACCAACTGAGCATCTCAGTAAAGTACCAACTGGTATATTTGCAACATGTCTATCCAGTTGATTGTTTTTTTGCAATGATAAAAAATTTCGAAGGTTTCTATTTCTGCGGATATTCTTGCAGATGTATTTAAAAGTATGTTGACCCTTGAATCTATTAGGACCAAAATGACAACCTAACGAGGATGTCAATCCTACTGCGTTTTTATAGATGTGGTACTCCTCTTTAATTTTTTCCTTGGGTGTGTATAATTCAAATGTGGGTCTCATAGAATTTTCGTTGTAATGACTTAAAGAAATACAAAATGATAGAAAGTGTTTTTTGTTTTTCTTTTTGAAATAACGGTTCCTGGAAAATAGGACCAACAATCACACACATTAAACATTCAAATTAAATAAACACAATTTTCTGACATCTAGCATAGTTGAAGATAAAAATTTCTGAGCACATAAAAATAAAAGAATATGACCGACATGCATAAAGAGAACTAATTTTGCATTCCGAAAACAGGGTTACAAGGCACCATCGAGATTGTTCCTGAATTAGTTTTCTTTGAAATTTATCAAAAAATAATAATGTCTGTTACATATTCCTTGAAATTTAAATGTGTTTGTCATATATACTGGGATTGGGGATCTCGCAGACCATAAAAGAAATAAGGACAATAAATAGGACTATAGAAAGAAGAAGTGGGCGATGGTAGAGAGCAAGACCTGAAAAGAAGAAATTGGAAGTTATCAGTCTTTGGTTAGACATTTCTTTTTAAAGAGGTGGAATAACTGGATTGATAAAGAAAATAGGATGTGATCAATATATACTTGCTATGATGGTGTCTATCTCCCCCTTTTCTATTTTCTTACTGATGCCTTTTTATTGCTCTCGTCAACGACTACTGGAAGCGTGCCAACCGCCTATTTCCCTTCATCGGTGAGCTTTTCGATTTGTTTTTGGAGCCATTATTCAATGTAGCTTCTCATGGGGGCCACATTGATCTCATGATGGATTTTTATGTTGAAAATCTCATTTTTGAATTCCCTTAGATCGATAGAAAGATTATGCAGAGCCTGTTCAATTTCTTCATTTTATACCAAATAGTCCACTAGCCAGTTGTCCACGGGATCTTCACCATATTAAAGGATTTCGTAACATTTTTCTAAATACAACCCCTTAAAAATATCAAATTTTTCATCGAAGGATTGCTTGGTTAAGGACAAGGAGTTGAGGATTAAGTTGGGGTCTTGGACCTCGTTGGTACTTCTGGCTAAGTCTATTTTGGTCATCTTTCTGAATAATTATTCTTTCTTTGATATGGCTTGTTCACATGATTGGACAATGAGATGTAGGTTCTTAACTTTCTCTTTCCAGCATGCATTTAATTGTTTGATCCATTTTGGGGAGGGGAGATCTTCTTGTATTCTTCTCATATCTGTCATGTTGGTGACATGGATGCCAAAAGAGATGAACATCACTAGATAGAAACATTCTTCATTTTTAAAATCCACCTGCAAATGTTCTTGCAAAGCATGTGCCCTCATTCCAAAGGAAGCTATGATTTTTTATGTTTCCCAAGCTTGAGTAATTAGCTCCATTCTTTTCTTGATATTATTCTCCACATAGCCTCTACACGATGTGATGATGCTGGAGGATCCTTTTAACTTGGTTGTAGGGGTGGTAGGCATGTTTATTGCTAAAGGACTGACAAACAATGGGATATGCATCAAAGATTCCTCCAATTCCTTGATTTGGTCCTTCAGTCTGGCATTCTCCACCTCAATGCCTCCAATGGAATCATCAAGAGAATCTCCAGTTGCTCAGTGAAGTTAGGATATTTGGGACGGATGCATGTTCCTAAGGTTAATCTCTGAACGAGATTTCCCTTTCTTATTTCTTACATCTCTCTTTCCAATAATTAAATTTTTAGATTCGCTGTAAAAAACAATGCTCTGGAATATGAAGGATTCATCTTCGTAAAATATCTCGGTCTTAGATATTTCCATTAGGGGATTATGGTGGATCACGTCCCCGGGCTGATCAACTTTGTGGAATACATTATCTATATCAGTCTCAAGTTCTATGTCTTCACTTTGAGTTTTGGGCTCTTCTGCTTGTCCTACAACGTTTTTTCTTTTCTTCCTCACATGAAGTTTGTGAGAACTATCAATTTTACCACGGGGAGGGTTCTTATCTCCTCCTCCATTTGAAGAGTTTTGGGTTTCTTTCTTACTGGGGTGGGTCGTTGGAGCGATGCTCTAAGATGTCGTACTCTTGGGAGTGGTAGCTAGGGATTGGACACTCTTCTCACCGGGGCCTTTTCCCTGTTGTTTGTACAATTCAATGGTGCTTTGCAATGTCTCTAGGTCGCCAGCATCAGGAGCATGAGTGTTGTATTCATTTTCTCTTTCTTCGTTCAGGAGCATATGGATAAAAGAATTACTGAAGCCAACTGCTAGTAAATTTTCTACAAAAATCCCATTAGGTTCGAACCCTCTTATACTTTCAACATATCTTAGGTTCAAGTTGTTGAAATGGCCTGCAAATTCGTCAATCTTATTGACATTCCTGAACACGAAATCCCCGACTTTCCAGGGCAGAGGAATGAACTACTTTTTTCTCTTCTCATGGAAAAAATGCAACCAGTAGTTGTATTGCCTTGCTATTTCTGTAACAAATATTTTTTCCGTAATGTGACATGGAAGGAAAGCAGGATTTTCCTTGGAGCCAAAAATCATTATTACACTATAATTCTCCATTTGTTCAAGTGTACCCTTCTTGTCCAAAAACTTGGTTGTCTGGTCAGACATCCAGGGAGCATCCTTTCCTAACAATAGATTTTTGAAAACTGAGACAAAGTCATTAAAAACCTCATAAAAACAATGGGAGGCCTTATGCCTCCACAAGGCTTGGTAACAGAAGGTTATTGGGTCAAATTCACATTTTACCTTCTTGGACACTGACAGTTTTGGAAACCGACAGCAATGCGCTATCGCGAAACCAAGTAGGATGACATATAAAATTTATTCTCCTCTTTGAATAGTGACAATTCGGAATAGATTTCAATGGAAATTAGCTTTCCCCAATAAAAAATGGCTTGTTCCTTGACTGTGAAATTAAAAATATAAAGAATCATGCAGGAAATGATTGATGTGGATTCCTGTCTCGTTATTATTGTAAACAACCAAGCAATTTCCTGGAATGGATTTCTAAACGAACTAACCTGCAACCTTGTGATATATTCAGGAACTGTCGTTGGGTCTTCCAGGAACTTGGGTAAGAGGTCCAACCCGTTATCATTCTTTTTCAGGAATTGCTTGTAGTCTTCTCCTCTGAAGGCCAATGTTGGCTCCAACAATATAAACATATTGCGGAAGACCTGAGGTGACAAACAAACAAGAGAGTGGTCCTGCAGTGGAATAATTATTTGGCTTGAAATATATCTCTCGGTGCACCAAGAGACCACCTCCTTATAGTCAAAAACTTCAGGAACACAGCCTACACGAGCAATTCTAGAGGTCCAAATTACTTCGTTTTGGGTAGAAGGGGATGAGTAGTAAGAGTATGCTCTGGACCACTGGAATTTTTGGTCCTCACGCCCTAAGATGTTCACTGTATCTCCATAGAACTGTTGTCGAGCTGCTGCCATAAGTTTACGAGAATGTCCATTTTCTCCAAACAATGTTTAAAATGAATAGTTGGAAGGGATAATATAACCCTCCGAAAATATTGGTCCAATGCATGTGAATGGGAGATCTCCTCGAGCCTTTCACTCATTAATTACAATCTCTATGGTTGATGCATGATGAGATGTTAGCATTAAATCTTAGTAATTGCATACTTAGAAGTTCTAATGTGGCGGGTATGACGACGAGCAATTAAGGATTGGATATTTCATGAACCCACCAACCCGATGACCCGTGAAAGACATTCCATGATGTTTGAAACAAACACTTGGAAGGGATAATATAAACCTCCACAAATACAAACCCAATCCAAAACCCTAAAAATGGAAGGAAAGGATACATCTATGAGGGCGAGGACTGCCATCTGAGTCGAGAGACTCAAACTCTCGAGATGGAAAGCAACTATTGCGTTTAGTGTTAGTTTCTTTTATGAAACCCCTTTCTTCGGTCTTGTTAGGGCCGCCATCATCAAGATGGGAATTCCCCCCCATTATGGTGGATTTACATTTGGGTGCAGGAGTGGGAACGACGTCTACATTGGCATCATCCATCATCGTATCATTGTCCATCATATAATCTTCTTCCGTCTTGAAATCGACCACATCAACCTCTGCGTCGGCAATCAACACAGGGGGGGTTGTCTGAGAAGGGGGGGTTTCCTTGGAATTCTATGGCTTGAAATATATGTCTCGACGCACCAAGGGACCATCTCCTTACTTGATTCTGGGCAGAAGGAGATGAGTAGTAAGAATATTCCCTGGACCACTGGAATTTCTGGTCATCATGCTCGAAGGTGTTTACTATATTTGGACATAAATGTTGTCTAGCTACTGCCATAAGTTGACGAGAATTTCTTTTTTCTCCAGATGATGTTTAGAATAAACACTTGGAAGGGATAATGTAACCCTCCACAAATATTTGTTTAATGCGTATCAATGGGAGATCTCCTCGAGCCTTTCGTTCCTTAATGGAAATTTCTACGGTTCCTACATAATGAGATGTTACCATTAAAGCTTACTAATTGCATACTTAGAAAAAAGTGCGAAGGTGGCGGGGATGATGAAGAGAGATTAAGGATTGGAGATTTCGTGAAGCCTCCAATCGGACGATGCGTGAAAGAGATTCCATGATTAAGGATTGGAGATTTCGTGAAGCCTCCAATCGGACGATGCGTGAGAGAGATTCCATGATGCTTTAAATGAACACTTAGAAGGGATAATATAACCCTCCACAAATCTTGGTTTAATTCATATTAATGGAAGATCTACTCGAGCCTTTCAGACATTAATGACAATATTAACGGTTTCTGCATGATGCGTTGTTAGAATTAAAGCTTAATAATTGCATATCTAGAAAGAAGTACGAAGGTGGTGGGGATGAAGAAGAGCGATTAAGGATTGGAAATTTCATGAACTCGCCAACCCGACCACCCGCGAAAGAGATTCCAAGAAATGGAAAAGTATGGAAAGTTGTTGGTCGGGCTTCAAAACAAGGTCACAACTTATACTCAGGAGACGTGAGGGCCCGATGGTCAAATTGTATGTCTCCGAACTTTTGACTGCAAAATGTGTGAAACGGAACAGGGCATGATGATAGACTTTGACGGTCAATTTGTATATCGCGTAACTATGTGTATTGTTTGTAGATCGTGGAACAATGGAAGCACAATGTAGAGAAAGCCTGCCCAGGAACCAGTGATGGAAAAAGTGGCCAAGTATGGAATGGGGAAGCGGTCGGTTAGAATCTTGATATAAAAGCATGAGACATATTCAGAAAAATGACCAAGTAACTAGAAAGGGAAAGTAGAGGAGAAAAATAAATGGGAATTTGGTTGTAAAGTTGTATATCGGGGAAATCCGGGTGTTGTTTGTAGGGGGGAGGAACAATGGATGCGCAATGTTGAGCCCGCCTGGTTGGGAACCCGTGATCGAAAAAGTTGCTGAGTATGGAACGGGGAAGCGGTTGGTCAGACTCGTGATATAAAAGCATCAGTGGAATTCTAAACGTGTGAATCCACCAACCCACACACTTAGACATTTTCTGAAAATCGACTAAGTAATTAGAAAGGGAAAGTAGAGGGGAAAAATAAAGGGGAGGGAAATTTTTGAAAGTGGGAATTGTTCTTAAAAAATCCCCATTGATGGTCTTAAAATTAGATATGAAGTGCATTAGATAGGTGAATAATCTCTTCAACCAAGGAATAGAGAAAGTGAGTCATGGTTATACTTTCCAGGATGTGTTTGCATAAGAGAAGCATTGAAAAGTTACATAAAAATCAATGGAGGGTTGTTCAAGTAAAATTATTGTACTATCAACTTCACCGTAAGTATAACAATGACGAATTTTAATTTTAATTTTCTGTGGTTGATATCATAGTCCCATTGGACTTCACCTACCATATATTCTTTTATTTCAAAATATTTCTGAAGAATAATTTTGGTAATTTCATCGATCAAGTAAAAGTGCTAAAATGAACTACATATTACATTTGCTTCACAGAGCTTACATTAAAAGGAAAAGAAGGTCTTGTATATTCTTTAAGATAATAGAAAAACCGCTAAGATGCTGAATCTATCATCCAACCATAATTCAAAAACTGGGCCCATGAGAACCTTGAACTACAGTACGGAAGCACATGAACAAAAGTCTACCAAACACAAGATAGGAAAAAATCAGCGGAGATTGGGCATTGTATCCCATCTATAACCAAATCCCCAAATGGGCACCAAGAAATTTTCCGATTACTATATTACTATGAACCAAGATCACTATGAACATTTTCTTCTCATAGTACTATGAACCAAAATGACGTTGACCTAACAATTTTCTAACATTACTAGTTCTGGAAAAGAGTGTCATCATTTAACTTAATGGAGTTCGAACAATGCCAAATTTGCAATATTATTGAAAATGCCTGATGGTTCTGTTCAGATGAGAAAGCCATTTTGACGGCTCAAAGAATGGACCTGATTTATTCATAGTTGGATACTTTGTATGAGGTCTATCCTCATGCTTCTCATTCCTGGACTGAACAATCTTTTGTGCTTCCAGTTCAATTTGCAATGTCACTGCAAAACTCTATTTATATCCTCGTTGGGTAGCATGGATAGATACAGATGAGATTGTTTTGTTTCTTGTCAACGCTTGATATGCATTTTTTTTTGGTTCAGCCAATATAAAATATGACATTGTCCTCATTTAATGTAAATTTGCTATGGGCGCGAAAGTCGTGTAACATATAGACACTGTTTTCCTTTTTCTGTAGGTATACTTCATATGGAAATTCTGCTAACCCAAGAAGCACATATTGTAATAGAGGTTTTCTAATTGTACAATGTACAATTGTTTCAATGAGGGTTCAGATGGAAATGTTGAGGCAATGTATATAAATGTAAGGGAATTTTTTATTGCATCGTAGGAAATCAATTGTGCCATCATTTATGAAAGCAGAGGTATAAGAAGAAGAGTTTCATTTGGAACACATAGGCTCGAAGGGGGTCAAGTAAGCATTCACTGCAACCAAAACGCCCTCAACCTACACACGTGAGCATAGTAGTTAATATATTGAACAATATAATATACAAGTGTACAACAAAAAAGATGCAAAAAATTGTTCAAGGCAATTTTTATGAGTAAAGTGTGGATGGAATTGTAGATGTATATGCACAAAAGTTGTTGAGCTAGTTAGTTTCTTGAGATCCTATACTATGTCTGCTCGCAATTCTATTACAAATGTTGCTTGGGTTTTGCGAAAGATCCTTTCTTTAACTTCTCTTTTCTTTGTTATATTTTTGAAGAACATAAGTGAAAATTTCCCTTTATGCAATTGTTGTTCCATTGAGGAAAATAAATTTGAATAGGTGTTGAACAATTGCAGCTGCAACATGGAACATTGTAATAGTTGTGTAACATAACTGAGATATATGAGCATGTCAAATTAAAGAAAAAAAACTGGATATGAAGAACAATACCATTTACTTGTCGTTGTTTGAATCTCTATATTTTATATGGAGAATGTGTTGTGAGCCAACTTTTCTCGCGAGTGTGACAACTGCACCAATGGTTTCGATTGGGTAAGTGTCACTTCTCTGTGCAAGTTGGATGATTGTTGTGTCCGGTACGAAATGATATTCTGAACAAATCGTGGGAACTTTTTCCACAATACTTGTTTCGTTGAGCGATATAATACGATAACAATCACCACGATCATATACTGTTTTCGACAATTTATTAAAATTTGTAATGGATATCCCATTACCTGGCAAGATCTTTTCTGCATGTTTCTGGACAAGTTGTATAGGGATAGTCAGTGTGACTGTCATCATGGCTTCATTGTCTATCATGTCAACACACACAATGCATATAGTTTTATTTTCCTTGTCTAAGTAGGTGTTATACATGACCATTATGTCCCCGACGAACACTTGTCCAGTTCGATAGTTGTTCATGCCTTCTATTGATAGTATATTGGGTGTTATAAGTTTAGGCTTGGTGACATTTTTTGAACAAAAAAAGTAATATGAATGGCAGTCTGTATCATTTTTTTTGGCATAAATGTACAAGTAGACGCACAATTTGGATGAAGTATGCAGGTCAAATTTTTTTAACCATACCTCTTAGTCTGTGGAGCTTGCAATATGTTGGGCATTTCACTTCACTCGTCGATACTTCTTTTGAACTGCAAAGCATGTGTTGCAGATGACATCAACATATTTATCATGGCATTGATGAATAAATAACTCAGAATATTTGTTTGGTAAACATAGCAAGAGCACAATGTATGAATCTTTACCTTTGGCCTTGTCATTCTGTTGATGTTTGCGATGATTGAATACTCATGCCCATGTCACTCGTCCAACTTTTTTTGATGCAAGCAC
>ML783884.1:832037-869034 GCA_009831015.1 Picea engelmannii | reverse complement strand
AATTTAGGCTCCATAAATGCCCAATAACTCCCAAAAATGGAGAAAATACATTAAAAATAGGCTTAACAATAATTAAAACCCAAAAATTGGTTATAAAACCCACTTTATAACTATAATTGGGCGCTAGTCTCTTGTATCCACGCGCGCGCGCCCCCTTGAACGGTCATATGGGCTCCATGTGGTCACATCCCAACTGCGCGCTTTTGAAGGGATAAGCCCCCCATCATACGGACACATGGTGCATGGGATAGAACCGTGCCCTAAAACAAAATGCGCCCAAAAGGTAGTGTCTCCCACGCCCTCTTGGTCATTGATCACATGCAGGTGGATAGACCACGGGCTGGGGCTTAGCCCCCAGCCCCCTCCTTTATGCGCAGATACCATGCAATATATTTCATATTGTAGGTTTTATATCATAAGCAATAATTTGGTGTATTGGCAAAGGACCATTTCTTAAGGTGTTGGGCTTGGTGGTGGTCATGGGTTCAAAACCCATGGACCCCAAAACATTTTTTTTTTTTGAAACATGCCACTTCAACTGATGACTGGGTGCCACGTGGCTGCCCATGACTGGGCCACGTGGCATCTCCCCATTCGACGGATTAATGCCACTTGTCAACCATTGACTAGTCCAGTTGCTTGCCACATGTCTGCCCTGTTAGCGAACCTGCCCAATCACCATCAACCAGAGAGTGCCACGTCATCTCCTGCACAGTCAACATGCTGATGTCATCAGCATTGACTTTTTGACCAGTTGACCTTTGACTTTTTACCTGTTAGGGCTTCCGATAAAAATGCGATAACTTTTGCATACGGAGCCCATTTGACAAAGAAAATATACCACCAGAATCAAGAAGACGAGATGGACGCAATGGCACTGGTTTCGTCATATTATGAGCACTTTCATTTTTGAGCATTTTTCAAGCCCTGTCAGGCTTCTGGATCTGATTCCGGATCAACACCAATGACATGTCCTAGATAGAGGATCTCTGTCAACCCGAACTCACACTTTTCCTCCTTGGAAAAAATAAATTGGTCCTCCATAATGGTGAGAATCTCGTCCACGTGCCTCAAATGTTACTTTCACATCCTGTTGTAGATCAGAATATTGTCAAAGAACACTAATAATAATTTCCTCAACTTTTTGTTGAAGATATGGTTCATGCATGATTGAAAGATAGCTGGTGCATTAGTCAACCCAAAGGGCATGACTAGAAAATCATAGTGCCCATAGTGACACCTGCATGTTGTTTTATAGATATCTTCATCTCTGACTCGAACTAGTGGTTATCCAATTATATATCAACCTTTGAAAAGTAAACTATCCCATGCAACTCATCGATCAACTCATCAATCCTGGGTATTGGGTATTGATTTTTGATGATATTCTTGTTTAGTTCCCTGTAGTCTATGCACATTCTCATATTTCCATTGTTTTTCTTCACCATTACAACTAATGAAGTGAATGGACTAGAGCTAGGCCTGTTATGCCCCATCTCTAACAATTCCTTTATGGTCGTCTCTATTTACTCCTTGAATCTATTTTTATTCCTATATGGGGTGTTGATCACACGCTTCAACCCCTCTTCTATCTCAATGATGTGCTCAAATACTTTATCAAGTGGTCTCCCTGCTGGAAATGGATCGAACACTCTTTCATTCTTTCCAATCAATGCCTGAATATTTGCAGGGTAATTTTGGTGATCCTGTAATGACTTCTCCATGGTGATCAAGAAATCTGCTGCGCAAGCCACGTACTTGTGTTTAAAAAGGGCCTCCATGCGATGGTTAGACACGATCCTGGGGTCACCTGTCGACATTCCTCTTAGGATGACTCGTTGTCCACCTTTTTCCTAGACCTCCATCCTCATGTCCTGATAATTCATCCAGATATCTCCCAATGAGTACAACCACTGAAATCCTAGCACCACATGAGTATCTGCTAAATCTATGACATAAAATTCATCGGTCAACATATAATTTCCCATTGTTACTTCTAATCCCCTAATCCTCCGAGTACATGTCATGTTGTACCCATATGCTAATACCACATTGAATCCCTCGAAATCCTCCACAAGGATTCGTCTCCTGGTGACAAGTGCAACATAAATGAAGTTGTGGGTGGCCCCACCATCCATCAACGCTGTAAATCTCTACCCCTGCACAATGCCCCTGACCCTAAAGGTGTAATATTTAGGAACTCCTTAAAGTGTGTCAATGGGTATTCCCTTGGGGATTTCCTGCAATGGTGTCTGCTTTATATTATGTGATGGCTCACCACTGTCCTGTCTAATGCCCTCATCATCATCATCATCCTCTTCGTCAGAAACTACCTCAATATAATGGACTTTAACTTTACCCATACATCAATGGCCTGGTTCTCATGGCTCTCTACAACTATAGGAAAGCTTATTCCTTCTTACTTTTCTTTGAATTTCCTCATCCAACCTGTCCTTCCCTGTCCATGTATTTTGGGGAGGTTTTGACACCTGACCCTTTTGTGGAATAATGTTTTCACTGGTTCCTTATTGGATGTTGTGTCTGACATATCTCGAGTAGTCATGATGGAATATTGTAGTGTGGTTGGTGTAAAGTCCTTTACCTAACCTCTCAAGGGTTCAATTAATCCCTTAGTGAATAAGATTACCATCCTTTGCTTAGAAATATTAGTCACCATGACAACCATCCTATGAAACGAAGTGATGTATGCCTCTGGTGTGCCTGTCTACCTCAATTGTGCTAGTTCCCTGAAATGGATCTCAGGGTTCTTCCGATCGAACCTATACATCAACCTTTGGGTGAAGTCTGTATATGATGTGATGTTGGAATGCCCCAATGTTACCAGCCCGTGGTACCACCACTCATTATATTCTCCCTCCAAGTGTAGGGTGGTAAACTTGATTGCATCTATCTCTGTCATTAGGTTAAGCTTGAGGTAGGTGTCCAACTTGTGTATCCATGCTCTGGTCATGCTCTGGGTAGATCCATCAAAATGTGTTATTATCCACTTCCCTATCTTCAGTAGAAGCTCAAATTTTGCGAGATTTGGCCCATCCTAGGCTTGTTCCTCATTTTGAGGTTGTAGTAGTCAGTTTAAGACATGTTTTCCTGTGCCTCCTCCTCTAGCACATGATACTCCCTGAGGTAGGAGTTGACCTCTTCAACTGGATCCTATTATTCTTTTGTTCCCATAGAATTCTCCTTAAGGAATGATGGCAACAATGGTCTAGGTACCTTTTTGCTTCCTTCCTGTAGGACGCTTTGTGTTGGAATATGGGTATTTCTACCCTCATGATGGTTCCCACTGACCCCTCCTTGGTTTTGATTCATTTGGTTACCGATAATGAACTATGATAGGATATGCTTAAACTGGTGTAGCTCAATGTCCTTTAGTTTTGTCCCTCAACTATGGACTCCAATAGTTGTAAGGTCATGTCCTCACCATGGTCCCCTATGCCTCCAAATCCATTATAGAGATTGCTCCTCGCCTTTGTCAACAAACATGGAAAGAGAAACGAGGCATGGGGCTGAAGATAATAGACCCTTACAGTGAAAAATAATGTAAACATAGCGACCTAAGTTTTTATTCAATCGACAAAATTAGGAAAAATACGACGAATAGTTTGGATTTTACCCATCTCTAAGAATTAGGTCCCATGTGGGGACCTTATTCCCAAGTTCAACTCTAAAATATCGACTTAAAATTTGATAGACATGACTTACCGCATGACATTCGAGGATTGACATTAGAAATCAAGGAAAATAATGAAAAGTTTTAATTTCTTTAAGTGAAATAAGTCAAGGAAAAAGTCTTGTAATTGAGGTGCTTAAAACGTGTAAACATTAAAAACTTGGGGTACTGGAGGTAAATTCCTAATTGAAAGGTCTTAGCCTTCACCTAACCTTGGAAAACGTTTTTTTTTCAAAGGAGAAGGTTAGTATGACCAAACCGTCACACATATATTCCCTCAATAGAACCTTAGTTGTTACATTATTTAGTAGTTAAGTTGTCCTTATGTGGATGCCTTTAGTCTTCCCTGTATACTAGAAAATTCATACCTTGACTTATACCAATTTTACATGGTGACTTTAAACCTTATCATGATTCATGGTCTGAATGATTTGCTCAAGATGTGACCATCCAACGTGTATCTTCACCAACTTTGTAGAGGATCTGTCACATTCACATGGTGATATTCTAGTCTCCCTAGTATCTTGACCCATGGTACCCCATTTTCTATTCATGCTTCTTGACTTTCGGATCACTTAACCACCCATGCATAGCGACATCTAATGGTTTTTTGGTCACTGAACAATTCTATCCCATGCTTATCATTTGTAAGTATGACGTATGTAGCTCAGGGATAGATGAAAACTAATTATAAGTTGCACTCATAACAATCTATTCTTCTTCTTTTTGGTAAAATTGTTCTCAAATTCGGTAGAAACTATGTCAAAAATTAGAGTTTAGAGTTCCACATTTGTGATGGTAATTTTACCTATGGAACTTTGTCACATCTTTGTGATGGGAATTTACCAATGTAACTTTGTTACTATGGGATTTGGCTAATTTTAAGACGATCTAGTTGTCTTTTTTTCAAAAAAAGACCAATCAGAATGCATGGAACTCTGACTCATAGGAAAAAAGAGGCTTGATAGAAATGGGGTGATTTGAGTGCCCCATAGTCAACGCCACTAATTATATATATGGGTGGTTGGGTAGCATGGTTTTTATCCTTCCCACCTGGGTTCAAATCCCTCAATTTCACATGTTGGTCGATTTTGATAAGGCTAGAAGGGTAGGAACCCCCTGGGATATAAGTTCCACCTCTATGCAATGGGATTCTGGACATCTCGTCCCTTGCTGAGTCATCATTTTCCTGCTAGGTGTTGGATTGTGCACCATTGGCACTAGCCTAGGGGTTATAGTGGAAACCAACTGGATTTGAACCTAGGCCTCGCCTAGGTAATACAAATTAGATACCGATTCCTTTAGATCTAAAAAAAAAACATTCATATTTTGGAAATGGATGGAGGATGTAGGATTGGGTGGTAGGGATACACCCAACTGCCACTTTTTCTGTTGATCTCCATTATCCAATCATTCAATCGTTAATGCACATTTTGTCTTAGTCTTTGTTTATGACAATGTAAAGGAGGTCTTATGTGAATTAAACCTTGATAGAAAAGAAAACATGCAATCCTGGATCCATTAACATCATCTTCAAAAGAACCTCAATGTTACAATTATGGTGGTTGGATTGTCAAGACCGTAGAGGCAATTGATATATCTGGAAATCGATCTGCACAATGTTATGCAACAAAATATGTTCGTAGGATTTTCAATGGCAACAAGGTGATTTGTGAAAGACCATTACATCATCGAGTGGAGCTTCATCACCTAAGGGATGGAATCGTCTGTTGATATGTCATGTCTCCTTTCATTTGCTAATATGTATTTTAAAATTCTAAGCCAAGAATTCATAGCCAACATTGTCATAGCTACTCTAGTTATTTTCTCACCAACAATACCTATCAACGTTCACTAGTCACAACTAAAACAAATATTTCGATACTAAATCACTAGTCTTTTCACCCTAAAAACCCTAAAACTATTCACAACTTCTTTAATAATTATTCAAAACTAGTCACAACTAAAACAAATATTTCAATATTAAATCACTAGTCTTTTCACCCTAAAAACCCTAAAAGTATTCACAACATCTTTAACAAGTGTTGCATGGCAGCGTAGTCCCTGTTAGGTTGGAATGGGAATAAATGCACAGGTATGGGGGGACCTTGGGAGAATGATAAGCCCGAAGTAGCGGAGGAAAATGGAAACTGCAGCGGACACATGGCAAGAAGCAGTAAGTATAGGTGGTATCCATGCAGGAAATGACACGTGGCATTGTGCGACATGTTTTCCATAAGACGTCAGGCTGCTACATGAATCTCAGAGAATGTCACTCTGGGAGTTTTTGTTCTAGAACAAACACAGTTCCCCTGAAGCCCATATCTGGAAGAGTCGGAGTCTTAAATTCTTGAATTAGTTAATAATAATATTATATTAATATGCGGCTAACAACTAATTAGTGAGAAAATTAGGGGAGTTCTAAAATTGGCAGGTCGGTAAAAATTTAGTAGGGATGCTAAAGTTCCAGGGTCACCCAAATGGCAGAGTCGAAACTGATCGACGACTCACATTCATTTCAGAAAGAGAAGGCGCGTGAGCGTTAATCTTCTAGAGAAATTCTGGTATTGAAACCATTTAGTTTTTGAAATTATTTTCATTCTAATTATACCGTGTTTTGCATAATCCATCTTGATTTTATTTTCTTAATATGATTATGTAATTTTTCCTATTACCAGTAGTACAACAGACAACTACTAAAGAGCATAGATATCCCCATCACATGTAACTTGATATATTATTCGAGTCTGACTTGCCATGTTCGAAATTTCCGTTCCTACCTTGTATGTTTTATCTCTTTAAGGTATATATGAAATTCATTCATAATGATCTCTGTATACTTCCAATTGATTTTCATCCCAATATTTAGAGTTAAGTACAATTTCCATAGTCACTTCTTTAATTTTTCCCATGGACAAAGTAAGCAACATCCATTTCATTCTATCACATAGATCATTTGGCTTGTGAGTCTCTATATGTCTTAGGATAAATAAATTTATATGCGGTGGCAAAGAAACAAACATAATTTTTTTTTTAAAATGTGTCCAGTGTCGAAGATTCTTTTATCTTCTTGTGTGACATCTGTGTTTGCTAGTTTTTTCTATATATTTGCAGAGGTTGATATGCAATTTCTCTCCAAGAAGAGCGCATATTTGTATAGTACCAACTGAGCATCTCAGTAAAGTACCAACTGGTATATTTGCAACATGTCTATCCAGTTGATTGTTTTTTTGCAATGATAAAAAATTTCGAAGGTTTCTATTTCTGCGGATATTCTTGCAGATGTATTTAAAAGTATGTTGACCCTTGAATCTATTAGGACCAAAATGACAACCTAACGAGGATGTCAATCCTACTGCGTTTTTATAGATGTGGTACTCCTCTTTAATTTTTTCCTTGGGTGTGTATAATTCAAATGTGGGTCTCATAGAATTTTCGTTGTAATGACTTAAAGAAATACAAAATGATAGAAAGTGTTTTTTGTTTTTCTTTTTGAAATAACGGTTCCTGGAAAATAGGACCAACAATCACACACATTAAACATTCAAATTAAATAAACACAATTTTCTGACATCTAGCATAGTTGAAGATAAAAATTTCTGAGCACATAAAAATAAAAGAATATGACCGACATGCATAAAGAGAACTAATTTTGCATTCCGAAAACAGGGTTACAAGGCACCATCGAGATTGTTCCTGAATTAGTTTTCTTTGAAATTTATCAAAAAATAATAATGTCTGTTACATATTCCTTGAAATTTAAATGTGTTTGTCATATATACTGGGATTGGGGATCTCGCAGACCATAAAAGAAATAAGGACAATAAATAGGACTATAGAAAGAAGAAGTGGGCGATGGTAGAGAGCAAGACCTGAAAAGAAGAAATTGGAAGTTATCAGTCTTTGGTTAGACATTTCTTTTTAAAGAGGTGGAATAACTGGATTGATAAAGAAAATAGGATGTGATCAATATATACTTGCTATGATGGTGTCTATCTCCCCCTTTTCTATTTTCTTACTGATGCCTTTTTATTGCTCTCGTCAACGACTACTGGAAGCGTGCCAACCGCCTATTTCCCTTCATCGGTGAGCTTTTCGATTTGTTTTTGGAGCCATTATTCAATGTAGCTTCTCATGGGGGCCACATTGATCTCATGATGGATTTTTATGTTGAAAATCTCATTTTTGAATTCCCTTAGATCGATAGAAAGATTATGCAGAGCCTGTTCAATTTCTTCATTTTATACCAAATAGTCCACTAGCCAGTTGTCCACGGGATCTTCACCATATTAAAGGATTTCGTAACATTTTTCTAAATACAACCCCTTAAAAATATCAAATTTTTCATCGAAGGATTGCTTGGTTAAGGACAAGGAGTTGAGGATTAAGTTGGGGTCTTGGACCTCGTTGGTACTTCTGGCTAAGTCTATTTTGGTCATCTTTCTGAATAATTATTCTTTCTTTGATATGGCTTGTTCACATGATTGGACAATGAGATGTAGGTTCTTAACTTTCTCTTTCCAGCATGCATTTAATTGTTTGATCCATTTTGGGGAGGGGAGATCTTCTTGTATTCTTCTCATATCTGTCATGTTGGTGACATGGATGCCAAAAGAGATGAACATCACTAGATAGAAACATTCTTCATTTTTAAAATCCACCTGCAAATGTTCTTGCAAAGCATGTGCCCTCATTCCAAAGGAAGCTATGATTTTTTATGTTTCCCAAGCTTGAGTAATTAGCTCCATTCTTTTCTTGATATTATTCTCCACATAGCCTCTACACGATGTGATGATGCTGGAGGATCCTTTTAACTTGGTTGTAGGGGTGGTAGGCATGTTTATTGCTAAAGGACTGACAAACAATGGGATATGCATCAAAGATTCCTCCAATTCCTTGATTTGGTCCTTCAGTCTGGCATTCTCCACCTCAATGCCTCCAATGGAATCATCAAGAGAATCTCCAGTTGCTCAGTGAAGTTAGGATATTTGGGACGGATGCATGTTCCTAAGGTTAATCTCTGAACGAGATTTCCCTTTCTTATTTCTTACATCTCTCTTTCCAATAATTAAATTTTTAGATTCGCTGTAAAAAACAATGCTCTGGAATATGAAGGATTCATCTTCGTAAAATATCTCGGTCTTAGATATTTCCATTAGGGGATTATGGTGGATCACGTCCCCGGGCTGATCAACTTTGTGGAATACATTATCTATATCAGTCTCAAGTTCTATGTCTTCACTTTGAGTTTTGGGCTCTTCTGCTTGTCCTACAACGTTTTTTCTTTTCTTCCTCACATGAAGTTTGTGAGAACTATCAATTTTACCACGGGGAGGGTTCTTATCTCCTCCTCCATTTGAAGAGTTTTGGGTTTCTTTCTTACTGGGGTGGGTCGTTGGAGCGATGCTCTAAGATGTCGTACTCTTGGGAGTGGTAGCTAGGGATTGGACACTCTTCTCACCGGGGCCTTTTCCCTGTTGTTTGTACAATTCAATGGTGCTTTGCAATGTCTCTAGGTCGCCAGCATCAGGAGCATGAGTGTTGTATTCATTTTCTCTTTCTTCGTTCAGGAGCATATGGATAAAAGAATTACTGAAGCCAACTGCTAGTAAATTTTCTACAAAAATCCCATTAGGTTCGAACCCTCTTATACTTTCAACATATCTTAGGTTCAAGTTGTTGAAATGGCCTGCAAATTCGTCAATCTTATTGACATTCCTGAACACGAAATCCCCGACTTTCCAGGGCAGAGGAATGAACTACTTTTTTCTCTTCTCATGGAAAAAATGCAACCAGTAGTTGTATTGCCTTGCTATTTCTGTAACAAATATTTTTTCCGTAATGTGACATGGAAGGAAAGCAGGATTTTCCTTGGAGCCAAAAATCATTATTACACTATAATTCTCCATTTGTTCAAGTGTACCCTTCTTGTCCAAAAACTTGGTTGTCTGGTCAGACATCCAGGGAGCATCCTTTCCTAACAATAGATTTTTGAAAACTGAGACAAAGTCATTAAAAACCTCATAAAAACAATGGGAGGCCTTATGCCTCCACAAGGCTTGGTAACAGAAGGTTATTGGGTCAAATTCACATTTTACCTTCTTGGACACTGACAGTTTTGGAAACCGACAGCAATGCGCTATCGCGAAACCAAGTAGGATGACATATAAAATTTATTCTCCTCTTTGAATAGTGACAATTCGGAATAGATTTCAATGGAAATTAGCTTTCCCCAATAAAAAATGGCTTGTTCCTTGACTGTGAAATTAAAAATATAAAGAATCATGCAGGAAATGATTGATGTGGATTCCTGTCTCGTTATTATTGTAAACAACCAAGCAATTTCCTGGAATGGATTTCTAAACGAACTAACCTGCAACCTTGTGATATATTCAGGAACTGTCGTTGGGTCTTCCAGGAACTTGGGTAAGAGGTCCAACCCGTTATCATTCTTTTTCAGGAATTGCTTGTAGTCTTCTCCTCTGAAGGCCAATGTTGGCTCCAACAATATAAACATATTGCGGAAGACCTGAGGTGACAAACAAACAAGAGAGTGGTCCTGCAGTGGAATAATTATTTGGCTTGAAATATATCTCTCGGTGCACCAAGAGACCACCTCCTTATAGTCAAAAACTTCAGGAACACAGCCTACACGAGCAATTCTAGAGGTCCAAATTACTTCGTTTTGGGTAGAAGGGGATGAGTAGTAAGAGTATGCTCTGGACCACTGGAATTTTTGGTCCTCACGCCCTAAGATGTTCACTGTATCTCCATAGAACTGTTGTCGAGCTGCTGCCATAAGTTTACGAGAATGTCCATTTTCTCCAAACAATGTTTAAAATGAATAGTTGGAAGGGATAATATAACCCTCCGAAAATATTGGTCCAATGCATGTGAATGGGAGATCTCCTCGAGCCTTTCACTCATTAATTACAATCTCTATGGTTGATGCATGATGAGATGTTAGCATTAAATCTTAGTAATTGCATACTTAGAAGTTCTAATGTGGCGGGTATGACGACGAGCAATTAAGGATTGGATATTTCATGAACCCACCAACCCGATGACCCGTGAAAGACATTCCATGATGTTTGAAACAAACACTTGGAAGGGATAATATAAACCTCCACAAATACAAACCCAATCCAAAACCCTAAAAATGGAAGGAAAGGATACATCTATGAGGGCGAGGACTGCCATCTGAGTCGAGAGACTCAAACTCTCGAGATGGAAAGCAACTATTGCGTTTAGTGTTAGTTTCTTTTATGAAACCCCTTTCTTCGGTCTTGTTAGGGCCGCCATCATCAAGATGGGAATTCCCCCCCATTATGGTGGATTTACATTTGGGTGCAGGAGTGGGAACGACGTCTACATTGGCATCATCCATCATCGTATCATTGTCCATCATATAATCTTCTTCCGTCTTGAAATCGACCACATCAACCTCTGCGTCGGCAATCAACACAGGGGGGGTTGTCTGAGAAGGGGGGGTTTCCTTGGAATTCTATGGCTTGAAATATATGTCTCGACGCACCAAGGGACCATCTCCTTACTTGATTCTGGGCAGAAGGAGATGAGTAGTAAGAATATTCCCTGGACCACTGGAATTTCTGGTCATCATGCTCGAAGGTGTTTACTATATTTGGACATAAATGTTGTCTAGCTACTGCCATAAGTTGACGAGAATTTCTTTTTTCTCCAGATGATGTTTAGAATAAACACTTGGAAGGGATAATGTAACCCTCCACAAATATTTGTTTAATGCGTATCAATGGGAGATCTCCTCGAGCCTTTCGTTCCTTAATGGAAATTTCTACGGTTCCTACATAATGAGATGTTACCATTAAAGCTTACTAATTGCATACTTAGAAAAAAGTGCGAAGGTGGCGGGGATGATGAAGAGAGATTAAGGATTGGAGATTTCGTGAAGCCTCCAATCGGACGATGCGTGAAAGAGATTCCATGATTAAGGATTGGAGATTTCGTGAAGCCTCCAATCGGACGATGCGTGAGAGAGATTCCATGATGCTTTAAATGAACACTTAGAAGGGATAATATAACCCTCCACAAATCTTGGTTTAATTCATATTAATGGAAGATCTACTCGAGCCTTTCAGACATTAATGACAATATTAACGGTTTCTGCATGATGCGTTGTTAGAATTAAAGCTTAATAATTGCATATCTAGAAAGAAGTACGAAGGTGGTGGGGATGAAGAAGAGCGATTAAGGATTGGAAATTTCATGAACTCGCCAACCCGACCACCCGCGAAAGAGATTCCAAGAAATGGAAAAGTATGGAAAGTTGTTGGTCGGGCTTCAAAACAAGGTCACAACTTATACTCAGGAGACGTGAGGGCCCGATGGTCAAATTGTATGTCTCCGAACTTTTGACTGCAAAATGTGTGAAACGGAACAGGGCATGATGATAGACTTTGACGGTCAATTTGTATATCGCGTAACTATGTGTATTGTTTGTAGATCGTGGAACAATGGAAGCACAATGTAGAGAAAGCCTGCCCAGGAACCAGTGATGGAAAAAGTGGCCAAGTATGGAATGGGGAAGCGGTCGGTTAGAATCTTGATATAAAAGCATGAGACATATTCAGAAAAATGACCAAGTAACTAGAAAGGGAAAGTAGAGGAGAAAAATAAATGGGAATTTGGTTGTAAAGTTGTATATCGGGGAAATCCGGGTGTTGTTTGTAGGGGGGAGGAACAATGGATGCGCAATGTTGAGCCCGCCTGGTTGGGAACCCGTGATCGAAAAAGTTGCTGAGTATGGAACGGGGAAGCGGTTGGTCAGACTCGTGATATAAAAGCATCAGTGGAATTCTAAACGTGTGAATCCACCAACCCACACACTTAGACATTTTCTGAAAATCGACTAAGTAATTAGAAAGGGAAAGTAGAGGGGAAAAATAAAGGGGAGGGAAATTTTTGAAAGTGGGAATTGTTCTTAAAAAATCCCCATTGATGGTCTTAAAATTAGATATGAAGTGCATTAGATAGGTGAATAATCTCTTCAACCAAGGAATAGAGAAAGTGAGTCATGGTTATACTTTCCAGGATGTGTTTGCATAAGAGAAGCATTGAAAAGTTACATAAAAATCAATGGAGGGTTGTTCAAGTAAAATTATTGTACTATCAACTTCACCGTAAGTATAACAATGACGAATTTTAATTTTAATTTTCTGTGGTTGATATCATAGTCCCATTGGACTTCACCTACCATATATTCTTTTATTTCAAAATATTTCTGAAGAATAATTTTGGTAATTTCATCGATCAAGTAAAAGTGCTAAAATGAACTACATATTACATTTGCTTCACAGAGCTTACATTAAAAGGAAAAGAAGGTCTTGTATATTCTTTAAGATAATAGAAAAACCGCTAAGATGCTGAATCTATCATCCAACCATAATTCAAAAACTGGGCCCATGAGAACCTTGAACTACAGTACGGAAGCACATGAACAAAAGTCTACCAAACACAAGATAGGAAAAAATCAGCGGAGATTGGGCATTGTATCCCATCTATAACCAAATCCCCAAATGGGCACCAAGAAATTTTCCGATTACTATATTACTATGAACCAAGATCACTATGAACATTTTCTTCTCATAGTACTATGAACCAAAATGACGTTGACCTAACAATTTTCTAACATTACTAGTTCTGGAAAAGAGTGTCATCATTTAACTTAATGGAGTTCGAACAATGCCAAATTTGCAATATTATTGAAAATGCCTGATGGTTCTGTTCAGATGAGAAAGCCATTTTGACGGCTCAAAGAATGGACCTGATTTATTCATAGTTGGATACTTTGTATGAGGTCTATCCTCATGCTTCTCATTCCTGGACTGAACAATCTTTTGTGCTTCCAGTTCAATTTGCAATGTCACTGCAAAACTCTATTTATATCCTCGTTGGGTAGCATGGATAGATACAGATGAGATTGTTTTGTTTCTTGTCAACGCTTGATATGCATTTTTTTTTGGTTCAGCCAATATAAAATATGACATTGTCCTCATTTAATGTAAATTTGCTATGGGCGCGAAAGTCGTGTAACATATAGACACTGTTTTCCTTTTTCTGTAGGTATACTTCATATGGAAATTCTGCTAACCCAAGAAGCACATATTGTAATAGAGGTTTTCTAATTGTACAATGTACAATTGTTTCAATGAGGGTTCAGATGGAAATGTTGAGGCAATGTATATAAATGTAAGGGAATTTTTTATTGCATCGTAGGAAATCAATTGTGCCATCATTTATGAAAGCAGAGGTATAAGAAGAAGAGTTTCATTTGGAACACATAGGCTCGAAGGGGGTCAAGTAAGCATTCACTGCAACCAAAACGCCCTCAACCTACACACGTGAGCATAGTAGTTAATATATTGAACAATATAATATACAAGTGTACAACAAAAAAGATGCAAAAAATTGTTCAAGGCAATTTTTATGAGTAAAGTGTGGATGGAATTGTAGATGTATATGCACAAAAGTTGTTGAGCTAGTTAGTTTCTTGAGATCCTATACTATGTCTGCTCGCAATTCTATTACAAATGTTGCTTGGGTTTTGCGAAAGATCCTTTCTTTAACTTCTCTTTTCTTTGTTATATTTTTGAAGAACATAAGTGAAAATTTCCCTTTATGCAATTGTTGTTCCATTGAGGAAAATAAATTTGAATAGGTGTTGAACAATTGCAGCTGCAACATGGAACATTGTAATAGTTGTGTAACATAACTGAGATATATGAGCATGTCAAATTAAAGAAAAAAAACTGGATATGAAGAACAATACCATTTACTTGTCGTTGTTTGAATCTCTATATTTTATATGGAGAATGTGTTGTGAGCCAACTTTTCTCGCGAGTGTGACAACTGCACCAATGGTTTCGATTGGGTAAGTGTCACTTCTCTGTGCAAGTTGGATGATTGTTGTGTCCGGTACGAAATGATATTCTGAACAAATCGTGGGAACTTTTTCCACAATACTTGTTTCGTTGAGCGATATAATACGATAACAATCACCACGATCATATACTGTTTTCGACAATTTATTAAAATTTGTAATGGATATCCCATTACCTGGCAAGATCTTTTCTGCATGTTTCTGGACAAGTTGTATAGGGATAGTCAGTGTGACTGTCATCATGGCTTCATTGTCTATCATGTCAACACACACAATGCATATAGTTTTATTTTCCTTGTCTAAGTAGGTGTTATACATGACCATTATGTCCCCGACGAACACTTGTCCAGTTCGATAGTTGTTCATGCCTTCTATTGATAGTATATTGGGTGTTATAAGTTTAGGCTTGGTGACATTTTTTGAACAAAAAAAGTAATATGAATGGCAGTCTGTATCATTTTTTTTGGCATAAATGTACAAGTAGACGCACAATTTGGATGAAGTATGCAGGTCAAATTTTTTTAACCATACCTCTTAGTCTGTGGAGCTTGCAATATGTTGGGCATTTCACTTCACTCGTCGATACTTCTTTTGAACTGCAAAGCATGTGTTGCAGATGACATCAACATATTTATCATGGCATTGATGAATAAATAACTCAGAATATTTGTTTGGTAAACATAGCAAGAGCACAATGTATGAATCTTTACCTTTGGCCTTGTCATTCTGTTGATGTTTGCGATGATTGAATACTCATGCCCATGTCACTCGTCCAACTTTTTTTGATGCAAGCACATGTACATGAACATCATAATGAATAAATAAGCATATGCATTGTATATTGTTCATAATTGTTCTATATGTCACATATAGGCTTGAAGGGGATGGAGTATGAAATAGGGTGTCAAATTGTATGTCAGAAATTTTATGTGTAAAAATGTGTAACACGAAAAAAGGCATGATGGGGGAGTCCGACAACCAATCTGTATATTACGGAACTCCGAAATATGTTTGTAGGGCACGAAAGAATAGAAGCGCAATATTGATACCGCCAGCCCGGGAGTCTGGCTGTCAATTTTTATATCGCGGAACTTCGGGTGCTATTTGTAGGACACAGAACAATAGAAGTGGAATTTTGAGCCCGCCAGCCTGGGAACTCGTGATTGAAAAAGTGGCTATGTATGGAATGAGGAAGTGGTCGGTCGGACTCATGATATAGAAGCATGAGTAGAAATTTGAACCCATGAGTTCGCCAACCAATGCACATAGACATTTTCGGAAAAAAACCGACTAAGTAAAGTAACCAGAAAGGGAAATTAGAGGGCAAAAAGAAAGGTGAATTCGGTTAAGTATATAAAAGAAAAAAAAAAGGATAATAGAGAGTGGGAAAATAGAAAAGGGGAGGAAAATTTTCGGAAGCGAGAAGTCTCAACAAAGGTCCATTGTTGCCAAATCATCATTTTCTAGTCCAATATTTTATCCACCTACTCATTTTTTGTGTTTGATTTACTATCACAATTGGTATACCTTTTCAAAGATTGTACTTCAGCTTCCTCTGCTGTGGCATATAAGATTTCATCCTCTTCTCCAATTAATCTATTTCTTTCAATGTAGCAATGCATAAAATACAATGGACATGAAGGTAAGTTGGTGTGTAGTGTTAGCGACATTTCTTGCCCTAGGAACAAGAGTATTTGGGTCTGCAAGTTGCACGAGAAGCGCCCCAGCGCAACGCGGGAGAATCTCTTGTCTGATCACAAGTCAAGCTAGCGGGCGAAGTTTTGATGTCAGCGGCCGAGATCCACCTACAAAACTAATCAACGTGCATCAGGATTTCGGGGCTGCTAAGTTGCCCAGGATTTAGCACGAAGGATAGCGCCAATAGTTCAAGGAAAATCTGGGTCGTCTGATCCAGTCGAGACAGGGGGCAGTCAGTCGGCGTATCGAGGATCGGCGTTTCGGGAGATGAAGAGCCTCCCATTCTTTACAGCTGAAATCGCCGATTGGCGAAACGCCGAAAGCACCTTTGGAGCCGAGCCCACGGTCTTAGCACCAGGTCACATCAAGCGAGCCTGTGGATGAAGTGGGCCCCCTTTTAAATAGCGGATGCTACCTCAGCCGTTTATCTTAAGGACACGCAGCGCACATCTGTGCCATGTCGGCATTCGAGAATTCGAGGAGTAAGCGCTCCTCGTCATTTCACCTCTCGAAACCTTGAATCCCGAAGTGCCGAAAGCGCCCAGAATTGGGCCCCTGGTTTTGGCGTCTGGTCATAAGGAGCAGGCCTGGAGGATGGGCGCTAGCATTTATCATTCTGTACAAAAGGGAGGCCAAAAGCGCCGAATTGAGTTTCATAGGGGGGGCATTGTGTTCTCCAGACGTCGATTTGACGTGATCTAAATGCCGGTACCTGCTGGGTATGAATGAAGAAGAGAGAGAGTGGTTGAAACCTCGCCTCACTCATTAATTGTAAGGTATGGATGTTTTGGCTGAAAGTCTACCCAAGAAGGTCCTCTGTACTGGTTCTATTCATGGAAGCCACGCCGAGTCCTTGAATCACCAAGGAGGTCTGCACACGCTAGCTCGACGCTTAATGGCTCAGCTACTTCCTTTGCAGGAGCCATGCGCAGTTAAGGTGGCATCTGACAAAGAATAGCCGTCCGAATTTGGCCGAGGGGACACCAAGTCCCGGGTGCATGATCGGCCAGAGTCTGCATGCACAGACTGTCAGAAGACATGCAGACGCAATGTTTTTAATGCAGCGTCTTGTTTTTGCTGTTGTGGTTTTTTTTTAGTATATGTAGGCGTTTTCACCATTTTTGTAAGCATCGATGGTTGAGCAAGGCTCCCGGTGGTAAACTTTAATGAAGCACTATTTTCCTGGTTATGTTTGGACTCTTGAGACTTCTTATCTTATGAATGTTAGTTTTTCTTTCGCGTCTTTGTTTACACTGTATTAGAACGGCTCAGAATTGGAGAATCCAGTCGAGTTGTAACTGTTATAGGATGATGTAGAGTTTGATCACTGTAACAGTTGCATTGTTTCTAATCGGTCCCTATGATTTTCTTAGCACTGAACGACTTGGAATTGGAGAATCCAGTCAAGTCCCCCATTTCAGTTTCTCGAAGCTCTGAACTAGAGGATCTCGCATTCAGAGTTTTTCTTCTACAAATTACTGAAAGGCCTGTCGTCTGAGGTAGTTTGTGCACTCCTCTCACCAAGTCTTCAACCTGCTCATTTCCAAATCAACCCACTGACTGAAGTTAGATCAAGACCTCCTTTGTTCCTCGCATGCCAGACCCAGTCCCTGAGTTTGAGTGATATCTTACCGAGTCTCTACCCATCTGATCACCCATTAAAAAATACCATGACATAAAACTAATGGGCGTCAGGCTCTGCTCCTGCTGCGATCCAGGAGTGACTTCTGTCGCCGTTGCCGGGGACGAAGTTGAAGATTTTCCCTAGGCGGAACGACATTGAGCCTCTGATTCTGAAGGTGCATCAGGCATCAGAGCTCTTCAATATTGCTACGATGCACCTGGCGACTCCACTGAAGGGACTCCAAGGTTTCCACATCACTGTGTCAGTTGTGGCTACTTTAGCATGCCTGAAAGCTGACCCAGAGGATCTTTCTCGAGAAGGTTTCAGCAGCTTCTTTCTCAGCCTAAGAAGCTTCCTAGAGTAACAACAATGTTAGGATCTGGCCTTTGATGGTGAACAAGGACCAAACACATTTGAAGCTGCACATCTTTCACTAGGCAACTCCATGATTCAAGGATCGATTGGCGACTCCACTGGTTCGATATGGAGAAAATCCTTGCTCGCAGGTTTTCTCCTTTTGATTTTTCTGCTATTCCTAGTTTTCCTAATGTTGTCCCCTCTTCGAATGAATGGGGCGATTATTTTCCCATATTTGGAAAATGTGAAGAGGACAACCCTGCTCGGCACCTCAGTGAGTTTCATGAACTCATGCACCGATGGGAGATACATCACGAGGATGTATTATTGAAGATGTTCATGATCTCACTAGTAGGAGAGGCACATAGATGGTATCATTCTTTACCCCCTGCTAGCATTTCTTCACTCAGTGAATTCCATGCAGCTTTCACCGCCTATTGTCAGAAGCTGTATCCCTCTGAGTTAATTTTTCATAACTGTTGTGAGGGACACCACAACTATATACAAGATAAAGTTGTTTCGGACATAGGCTGTGAGGATGATCCTGACGACCTAGATTAGGAATCAGTCCTTTCTCCTCCCCATTCGTCTGCTTCGGGCGGAGTTATGCAGCTGATGAAATCTATCGCTACTAGACTAGACAGGTGGGAAGCTGAGCAATGTGCAGAGGATTTTCCACCCTATGAAGAAGATGATTTTGGTATCTCTACAATGGGTAATTATGAAGATCCCAGGGAGGAAGAAGATGCTTCGGGCGGAGTTATGGAACTGATAAAATCTATCACTGCCAGACTTGACAGGTGGGAAGTTGAACAATGTGTTGAGGATTTCCCATCCTTTGAAGCAGATGCCCTTAGCAGCTCTACTGAGGGTGATTATGAAAAAGTCTTTCCCACAGGGCCTGTTTATGATGAATACGAATCTGACCCGGGGGCGAGCCAAGAAGAGGAAAAATAACCAGAGGAGTAGTCTGCCCTTTGTTCAGAGCCAGTCAGTGAGCAGCTACCACCTGAGATCAGCAAGCCTACTTCAGTTATTCGCCCTCCTGTGCTTATCAGAGATATTCGGCCGCATGTGAACAATTGTGTAGTAGAAGAGGCTGTCTGTCGCCAATTTCCTGGAATTGGCCACTCATTCGATGACCCTGTCAGCAAATACATGGAGTGGAATTTCCCTTATGCTTTGGAGCCGCCATATCCCATATCAACTTCAGCTTGTAAGGAAAAGTTGAAGAGTGTAACCGTTCTGCGGTCACGGTTACATCAACTATTTGTGATCATCGACAGAAAGAAAGAGCTTCCCTTCAGGAAGTTACTTGATTGGCTATGCTGGAAGTCTGCTTTCACCTAGCCCCATGTAAATTGTTTTATTAGTTTAAGATTGTATATAAATAAGCTCCTTTGAGCATGTATCTTTATTTTGTTGCTTTTATGTTTCGGCCTGTATTTTCAGCAGCGGGATGTTTTGAGCCTAACTCCATAGCCCAACAACAAGGCACTGAAGCTGCAGAATGAGTTCTTAGAGCGTCACAAGGACGACTCTATCCCCCATGGAGCCTAATGTTAGCGACATTTATTGTCCTAGGCACAAGAGTATTCAGGTCTGCAAGTTGCACGAGAAGCGCCCCAATGCAACGCGGGAGAATCTCTTGTCCAATCACAAGTCAAGCGAGCGGGCGAAGTTTTGATGTCAGCGGCCGAGATCCACCTACAAAACTGATCGACGTGCATCGGGATTTTGGGGCTGCCAAGTTGCCCAGGATTTAGCACGAAGGATAGCACCAATAGTTCAAGGCAAATCTGGGTCGTCCGATCCAGTCGAGACAAGGGGCAGTCAGTCGGTGTATCGGGGATCGGTGTTTCGGGAGACGAAGAGCCTCCCATTTTTTACAGCTGAAATCGTCAATCGGCGAAAATCCAAAAGCACCTTTGGAGCCAAGCCCACGGTCTTAGCACCAGGTCACGTCAAGCGAGCCTGTGGATGAAGTGGGCCCCCTTTTAAATAACGAATGCTACCTCAGCTGTTTATCTTAAGGACACGCGGTGCACATCCGTGCCATGTCGGCATTTAGGAATTCGAGGAGTAAGCGCTCCTCGTCATTTCACCTCTCGAAACCTCGAATCCCGAAGTGCCGAAAGCGCCCAGAATTGGGCCCTTGGTTTTGTCATCTAGTCACAAGGAGCAGGCCCTAAGGATGGGCGCTAGCATTTATCATTCTGTACAAAAGGGAGGCCAAAAGTGCCGAATTGAGTTTTAGAGGGGGGGGCACTGTGTTCTCCAGACGCCGATTTGATGTGATCTAAATCCCAGTACCTGCTGGGTATGAATGAAGAAGAGAGAGGGTGGTTGAAACCTCGCCCCACTCATTAATTGCAAAGTATGGATGTTCTGGCTGAAAGTCTACCCGAGAAGGTCCTCTGTACTGGTTCTATTCATGGAAGCCACGCCAAGTCCTTGACTTGCCAAGGAGGTCTGCACACGCTAGCTCGGCTCTTAATGGCTCAACTACTTCCTTTGCAGGAGCCATGCACAGTTAAGGTGGCGTCTGACAAA
The DNA here is from genome assembly GCA_009831015.1 of Picea engelmannii. NCBI lineage: Eukaryota > Viridiplantae > Streptophyta > Pinopsida > Pinales > Pinaceae > Picea > Picea engelmannii. Next base: position 848,193 of record ML783884.1, on the reverse strand, counting down.
GAATAGCCGTCCAAATTTGGCCGAGGGGACACCAAGTCCTGGGTGCACGATCGGCCAGAGTCTGCATGCGCAGACTATCAAAAGACATCCATATGCAATGTTTTTAATGCAGCGTCTTGTTTTTGCTGCTGTGGTTGTTTTTGAGTATATGTAGGCATTTTCTCCATTTTTGTAAGCATCGATGGTTGAGCAAGGCTCCCGGTGGTAAACTTTAATGAAGCACTATTTTCCTGGTTATGTCTGGACTCTTGAGACTTCTTGTCTTATGAATGTCAATTTTTCTTTCGCATCTTTGTTTACACTGTATTAGAATGGCTCAGAATTGGAGAATCCAGTCGAGTTGTAACTGTTATAGGATGATGTAGAGTTTGATCACTGTAACAGTTGCATTGTTTCTAATCGGTCCCTGTGATTTTCTTACCACTGAGCGACTTGGAATTGGAGAATCCAGTCAAGTCCCCCCTTTCAGTTTCTCGAAGCTCTGAACTAGAGGATCTCACATTCAGAGTTTTTTTTCTACAAATTACTGAAAGGCCTGTCGTCTGAGGTAGTTTGTCCACTCCTCTCACCAAGTCTTCAACCTGCTCATTTCCACATCAACCCACTGACTGAAGTTAGATCAAGACCTCCTTTGTTCCTCTCATGCCGGACCCAGTCCCCGAGTTTGAGTGATATCTTCCTGAGTCTCTACCCATCTGATCACCCATTAATAACTACCGTGACATAAAACTGATGGGCATCGGGCTCTGCTCCTGCTGCAATCCAGTAGTGACTTCCGTCGCCAACATGTAGAAAGACATGTAAAAAAATAAATACAGTTCTATTTATTTCAATGTAGCAGCACAAAAAATATAGTTGACATGAAGATACGTTATTATGTAGGAATATATGTAGTATCTACATAGAATAAATTAGGTGCAAAGAAGTAGAATAAATATACAAGCAATAAATGAAATAAAAAAAAATGGAATATGAAATAAGAGTAGAAGCATGCCCCTTTGTATCTCCTCTTCTACATTTTTGGTTAAGAGTCCTTCATCTTCTCCGGTTATTCTGTTTGTTTCAATGTGGGAACTTACAAAATACAATGAACATGAATGCAAGTTGGTATGTAATGAAAAACAAGTAATATATACATACAATAAATGAGATTCAAAGGAATATAATAAAAGATAGAGTTAGAAGCATGAACCTTTGTTTTACTTGATCCATGGTTGTGGTTATATAGAATTTTTCCTAGCCAAAATATATTACAAGCCATAAAATATTAAGAAGTTGGATTATCCTAGCTGAATGATTTGGTTTTGTGCAACAAAGTATTCATATATGCTTTGAGACATGGAAATATAATTTTGTAATATGTGTGATGTATATTTTGTAATTCAAGTACAAGACAAATTGTATCATGGTCAGACCAGTTTGTGTATAAGATAAAGAGGGTGTATTGTGATATGGGAACATTTGACCATACATGGTCAATAAGTGTGTTTTGTACATGTTTTATCTTAACCAAAAGAAAGCAGAGATTGTAATTGCACATGTAGTTTTCCAATTCTTTTTTTTATCACACTATTTTGTAGCATGTCAACAATGAAGTCTCCTAGAATGATAATGGTTTCATTTAGATGTAAATGGTGTAATTAATTTGAAAAAACATTCATTATGTTGGAAATGTTGCATGTGGAGCGACATATCGATTGAATATTTCAATTTGCAATACACGGAAAACTACTCTTGCTAGCACCATCTCAACATCTTTTTCTTCTACAAGAACATTTTTCAAAGGCATGTAGGTATGGTTCAAAGTTTGGAGAAAAAATTGGAGCAAACTTAAGAGCAGGTGGGAAAGATATGCCAACCTCTATGGAAAGTCTGCAACATAGGAGTGATGAATAAATACCTAAACATTCTTATTTGCAAATAGTAAATAGTAAACAGTAAACAATGAATACAAATGAAACTATGGTATTGAAACTTACTCATCAACGATGAACGACAAAATCACAGGTCCAATTGCGAGTGCAGGATTTCAACCCTACAAAGTGCAATAATATGTCCTAGAACTACCCAGGATTTGCATTCCAGGTCCTCAGACTTTTTTTCTTTATAACTTACTGAAATATGTCACCGACAAAGACGGATAATGCCTGGAAATGGTGTCCAATTTTGTTGCATCTTAGTTACCATTGTACCATACCTAGCCCTTATACACCTACCTATAGTTTTCTTCTACAAGAACATCCTACAAAGGAAACAAGCTTGACACTGTCTTTTTCATGTGAAATACACAGGTTCGATTCCCGTACGGGATAAGTAGGTTCGATTTCGAGGCAAGCTGGGAATATCATCGAGGGAAAGGTGTGAAGGCTAAATAATTCCTTATTCAATTGAGGCGTTAGATTTCCACTTCTTCACATATGACAAAGGACCAGGATTTGTAATGCTAGAAAAAATGACAGCCGGAGTTGTGCAAACGACATTGGCATGCATATGGTGTAGAGCTTGGGGAAAAAATCAGAGGAAAATTTAAGAGCAGGAGAAAAAGATATTCCAACATCTATGGAAAGTTTGCAGGATAAAAATGATGAATAAAAACTTAAACATTCTTACTTGCAAAATGCAAACAAAAAACAGTAAATAACGAATACGAATGAAACTATGGTATTGAAACTTACTCATCAATGATGAACGCCAGAATCATAGGCCCAACTGCAGGTGTAGAACTTGAACCCTGCAAAGTGCAAAAAAAAGCTCCAACTTCCGGTGCAGAACTCCAACGTTGCAAATTTGAAGCAAACAAAAGCAAGCAACAAGCAAGAAACCAGTGAGAAATCACGAACAGGTCCAACTGTAGGTGCAGGACCTCAACCCTACAAAATTGAACCAAACAACAAAAAGTAGAAACCAACAAACCAGTGAACAAGAAGCAACCAGTGAATCAGTAAAGAATATATGTATCTTCAATGATGACTAAATTGCATTCAAATCATATAATAAATATGAAACATATGATGACCATGCGAGTGGAAATATTTAAACATTCTTACTTTCAAACTGCAAACAGTAAACAAAAAACAACGAATACGAATGAAAATGTGATATTGAAACTTACTCGTCAATGATGAACAATAGAATCATTGGTCCAATTGCGGGTGCATGATCTGAACCCAGCAAAGTGAAAAACAATTGTTTTTTGTTTTCTATTTGCATTTTGCAGGTAAGAATTTTCAATACTTTTCAATACTAACAATGCCTAAGTGAAAATCCTCTTGCAAAACACCAACCTTGCAAAGTTGAAGCAAACAAAATAAAGCAACAAGCAAAAAACCAGTGAGCAAGCACGAACAGGTCCAACTGTAGGAGCAGGACCTCAACCCTACAAAATTGAACCAAACAACAAGAAGCAGCAACCAACGAACCAATGAACAAGAAAAAACCAGTGAATCAGTAAAGAATATATGTATCTTCAATGATGGCTAAATTGCATTCCAAGCATAGAAGAAATATGAAACATATGATGACTATGCGAGTGGAAATACTTAAACATTCTTACTTGAAAACTAGAAATAGTAAACAACAAACAACGAATATGAATGAAACTATGGTATTGAAACTTACTCGTCAATGATGAACGACAAAATCACAGGTCCAATTGCGAGAGCAGGACCTGAACCCTGTAAAGTGAAAAAATAGCTCCAACTGCGGGTGCAGAACTCCAACCTTGCAAATTTGAAGAAAACAAAAGCAAGAAGCAAGAAACAAACCAGTGAGCAAGCACCAACAGGTCCAACTGCAGGTGCAGGACCTCAACCTTGCAAAGTTGAACCAAAAAACAACAAGAAACAACTAACGAACCAGCGAACCAGCGAACAAACAAAAACCAGTGAACCAATAAAGAATATATGTATCTTCAATGATGACTAAATTGCATTCCAAGCATAGAATAAGTATGAAACATATCATGGCTATGCGAGTGGCGATGGACAACAATATTGTCGAAATTCATTGCAACATTGTATGGAAAAATTCGAGGAAAAATATACTGTGACAATCATATTTAAGTAGACATTTAACGCTGTCAGGCTTGTTTAAGGGCCTCACGCTATGTAAAAATTTAAGCTATTAGGCCTATTCAAGTACCCCAAAAGAGTGTCAATGCTCAAAACTTTCAGGATGTAAACATTTCAATAAAAATAGAAATAATAAAAAAATTAAAAAAGAGTGTCGATGCTCAAAACTTTCAGTATGTAAACATTTCAATAAAAATAAAAAAATTAAAAAAGAGCGCCGGTTCTCAAAACTTTGGATATCTAAACATTTAAAACATTGGGAATAGAGAAGTTGACAATAAGACTTCGAATCTATTCTCCAATGAGATGATGACATATAAGGTTTTTTTTATTATATAAAAAATAATGTTTTTAGTTCTCTAGTTCGAACAATAGAGATGATGCAATTTTTTTTAGTCAAAGGACATATTAATATGAAGTCAACGAATTATCGATCACTATAGTCCCTCTACGCCTTTGGCAGGGACTAATAAGGCTGCAAAACTGCCATTCATATTGAAAGTTTGGGTGAAAATTATGTTAGTGCTTCATTGTCGAGTAAGCTTCGGAAAAATTTGTTTTGTCCTATCACTCTCCGAGAAAATATTACATAAAAAATTATGAAAGAAAGTCATGTCACGAGAAAAATAATGAAATGGAAAGAGAAAAATAATATCACATCATTATTCATAATAAATTTAACCTTCTTAACCATCACTCTAACCACTTATTACATCATATAACAACTCCATTGCATCATATTTATTGCAACCAAGGGATTCAAGTTATAAGACTTCTTACATCAAGTTGATCAATACTTAACATTAATGCATCAATTCTTCATTTCCATTTACTTTTATTACTGCAACGTAACAATTCATTGCATCATATTTATCTTCACCCACAAGGGTTGAATTTATAATGTGTATAAATAGTTAACCCTCAATACACCGATTTTTCATCTCCATTTACTTGTGTTAACTTCAACATAAAGGGTTAAATTTATAATCACATGCAGTTTTTACATAAGGTTTATTAATACATAATAATCATTACACCAATTCGTCATTTTCATTTACTTTTGTAATCACTATTGTTTTCATATTCCAATCTTATATGTAAATACATTGTAAATCTACTTATTATTTTTATGATGATAATACAACAAAGAAAGTTTTGTTATTGACATTATAATTTTCTTTCCATCCGCTTACACTACATTTTTTTCTAGTATGTCTGAGAAATTGGAAATACAATTAGTATTTTAATTATATTTTCGTAATATTAAAACCGTAAAAGATATAAAATATTTTATTTATAAAAATTTTAGTTTTATAATATTAGTGATTTTCCTACTTTGTTTATAATATTATTGATTTTCATACTTTGTTGTTTTTTAATTTAAAATGTTAAAACAAATTTAATTAAAAATTAAAACAAATCAATTAATTATTTATTAATATTTTTAAACTTTGATATATTAAAGTTGATAAACAATATTTATAATATTATTAATTTTCATACTTTGTTGTTTTTTAAATTTAAAATGTTAAAACAACTTACGTTGTTTTTTAAATTTAAAAATTAAAACAAATCAATTAATTATTTATTAATGTTTTCAAACTTTGATATATCAAAGTTGGTATTTACATGAATGTGGCTTTTTAACGAGTATTTAAGTGATAGAGTTTGTATTAAAATCAATCAATCAATTATTTATTAATGTTTTCAAACTTTGATATATCAAAGTCGGTAAACAATATCTACATGAGTGTGGCTTAGTAGCAAGTATTTAGGTGATAGAGTTTGTATTAGCCTTTAAAACTTTTGAGTTGATGTAAATGAGGTTAGGTGCAAGTTCTCCATAACTTTGGTTTAGATATGGATTCTACAAAAAATATTTCTTATTTTATTTTTTAATAATTATCATCTTCAATATAAAATTAATTATAATTTTTAAAATTAAAAACACATATTGGAAAAAGGAAAAATAATATGATGAAGAATAACACAAATTTGTATAAATCATTTACAAACTATATAATAACAATCCAAAACTTCTTTGAAATAATTTAAATTATATATAATATTAACAATAACAATGATAATAATAATGTAATTTAAGGTGACATACTTGCAACTTCAACACGAAATTGGCATATGAGACCCCCTTGTTTATGTGATAAGGGACCTTTCTACATAGTATTTTCTTTGCTTAGTCTACAAAGTTATACATACCCTAGCCCATCCAAATAACCTCCAAGGAGAAAACACTTTTTCCACATTATTTATCTTACCAATTCATTATAAATAAATATAAATGTTCTTTAAATTTATTCTTTTTCAAAATATAATTTGATGAAAACCATAATTAATATTTTTTTTTTTATCAAAATTTTAGTTAAATTTAAATTTATTAATTTAATTTTTAATCTTCATTTTAATTATAAAATAAAAATGCCTCTCTCTATATGTGTATTTATATTTATATGTGGTATTGTAAAATGTTGAGTTATCACCTAGATTTAATGACATATGATCTTATATATGAGTTTTCCCCTAGACACATTGGTTGCATAACACTATGTTGTAAACATCTTTTTGTAGTTCATATTTTTAAATCATGGAACTCTAATTATAACTCTCAATCCAAAGATTCCAAGGCAATCCATCAATATTGGAGGTTTTTCGGGAGTAAGCTAGTCTTGTAGTAAATATACTCTCTTTCCAACCACAAATTTCTTAAGAATCTAGTAAGAATTCCAAGCATGGTTAGAGTTCATTATGAAAAAAGTTTTGTGCATGATGGAATGATGTCCTTGGAGGATTTTCCCAATTCTAAAACAACCTACATCATAAGAATTGATAAAATTCTAGATTGATAGAACTTTGAATGAATTATGTCACTGAATTCTAGTAAGGGACAAAAGTTTGCTACACATTTTAGATGGTTCATATTTTATCTATATTAGACGTAGAAGTTTACAAAATAATGGTTTTAGAAATCAATATGGAGCATTTCAATTAATACAAGGGGATTAAATCTAACTAGATGAAGGGATTGAGGAGTTTTTACAAGATATAATGTGGGTTGTCAGTCATACAATGACATGCTTATGGATGGTCCAGTTGAAATATACTTCTCAAGTAGGAAAAATAGTCAACTAGATCACTTGGTGGCTACCTTCTCCTAGTTTCCCAGCAATGCACATGTAATGTTCCCAACTAGGATAGATAGGAAGATATATTATCTTCCCAAGGTATTGTTTCTCTTTGTATGATTCTATCAAACACCTTGTATTAATGCAGTTGGAAGCGCCTTACAAATAGTTTGCATATGTTGCCAAGATAAGAAAATAAACACATCTCATGCACCCATTACACATAGAATAGAGAAGATAACCATGGCATCTTTATTATGAATAAAGAAACCAGTTCACATAGTACAAAGATCTCTATTGGCTGTAAAAATAGCTTCCAAACCATCCTAACACATAGATCTATTGGCTGCAAAGCAGCTGCAATATCTAATGACAAAGAAAAAACAAGAACCTGGTGATGATGCCAAATCTCCTCAAACAGTGAGGAATCATCCTCTGATTGCCAACCCTCGCCGGTACATTCTTGATCTACTCCTGATCGCCTCTATTGTTGTGGTTTGGCTATCGTACTTGTAACTATTGATCGTTGGGGCCTCGTGGGACATTTCGTGCTCAACCCATGGGGATGCCTTCTTTTACTGTTACTGTGAAACCCTCAAGTCATCTACAAATTATATGCCTGATCTCCTCTGATAAATGTCATGAATGCCCTATTTAAGATGATACAACTCCAAAATCTCTCTCTCGAGAATAACCCAAGTTCCACAATGTAAATCAAGTGAAGATCCTAGTTGGATCCTCCTCCTTTCGTAGCTAGGGTGGATGTTGTGCCACCGAAACTAGACCAACAATGGAAGGGTTTTGCTAAACCCTAATGAAACAATGGCTCCAAGAGCACCATACAAGAAATAATCAGATCATAATCCTAAGAGAGTGGTTATCCCTCTAATTATCCTTCCTTCGACCTTCTAGATCTTTCCCTATTTTTGACCAAATCAAACCCTCTATTAATTTCCCTCCAATTTCATTTAAATATAATTATTTATTTCATTTAATGTCACTTGTTGGCACACAGTTATAATACCCTAGGTTAAAGTTATTCAACCAACAAACCCTTTAGATACCGACCCTTTTAGCATCATCTGCATGCAAGTGAAGTCTTACCTGAGGTATCTACTGGGGTTGCAGGAACCAAGTTTCTACAGGGATGAGGGGATGTGATGTTATCAGATTCACCCTATGCAAATTATCCTTATTCAACATCCTTTTATGAGTCAACAACCCCTATGTGTAACTTCCATTAACTAACAGTTCATTACTTTTACCATAACAATTGTGCAACAATAACCCGTCTAAGATTCAATAAGTACCCTAAACCCTAGTGTGAAGAAATGGTATAACATAGATCGTGACATAACCAACCTACTGAATAATTCATTATTATTGTGCATCAACCATATGTTAAAAAAATATATACTAATCACGCATAAACATAACATCCACAATTAATCACATCAACAACACATCAAACAAAATATTTTAACGTGATTCACCCAATCCTTGGGTTATGTCCACAATGTTCGTGCAATAATCATCTCAGGCCTTCGCACTGCGCTTACATAAGATAAAACATATTGTAACCTCCAAACATGCCTAGTTGCTCTACAGTGCAAGCCTATCTCTACATAAACTCTCTTCATCAATCATGAACAACCTGATCTCTTACTCTCAACAACAATAATAGCCTAATCTCTTCCTAGCAGCAACCTAATATTCCCCAACCCTTTACATATTTATACCTAGAATTAGGGTTAAAAACCCTGATAACAACTTGTCCCAAAAAACCCTAACGGGTCATAACCATTTTTCCTGCTTTAGCGTCGATTTGCCACTTTCCCCGCTTTTGCGCTGAAATACTACTTTTCCCTGCTTTTTCACTAAACTGCTACTTTTCCTTGCTTTTGCACTGAACTGCTACTTTTCCCTGCTTTTGTGATGCAAAATGTTCCCTTGTCGCATGCTCTAGTCTTTCCTTTTACTCTTTCCTCTGTTATGGTACAGTTCCCATAACTTGGTTATTCTCATCCATATACTTTTCCAACAGGTCCCCAACACTCACCTATGGATTGTCCCGAGCCACTTAAGCCTTTTTCAACTTCTCCTTGATTTTTTCAAAACTATCCATTTTTGTATTGGTCTTTTCCTGGACCTATGATTTGTTGGACAAAATTCTTAATACTAATTCTACAATGATGTGAATCTGTCATTTTTCTTCAGCTTGTTCCACTAATTGTTTGATCATCTATTGTACTTCTGATGTTTCCTCATCCTTTTTCAACTTCTCCTTGATTTTTTCAAATATCTTCTTTTCTGTATTGGTCTTTTCCTTGACCCTATGTTTCGTTGGACAAAATTGTTTCTACTAATTTTGCAGTAATATGAATCTATCGTTTATCTTCATCTTGTTCCACTACCTTGTTGATCCTCTATTTCACTTTTGATATTTCCTCTGTAACTTTTAATGCTTCTTCCTGCATTGTCTCTATTTGTTGCATGAGAGCTTATTGCTCAACCCCTAGATGGTTCATCTCAGCGTATAGTTTCTTACTCTCTTGCATTGTCGTCATCTTCTCGGTTTGTGGTAAACTACTGGTGGTTTCCTTAATCTTTTGAGCCTTCCCCTGCATAGTTTGAAGCTTTTGTTCAATACTCTGTAACTTGGCATCCTCCCAAAGCCGATTCCAGACTTCTATGTTGTCTTTGTACAACTTAGCACATTATGTTTCCAAAGTATTGATACCTTCCATTGTGATTCTTACTGTCTTCATCCTTTGGTCTCTTTCTTCTGGGGGTGTTCTTGGTGTCATTCGTGTTTCTAACTCGACAATTTTCGTACATAATCCCTAAATGGCTTCGTTGATATTCGCTACCTGATCTTCCAATAAAGTATCCACCTCCATTGTTACTTTCAAAATCTCTTTGCAAACTTTTTCAAATGATTGCTTCACCTGTTCCGCCTTATGTGTAGCTTGTATCCCTTTCCCATTCAAATCTGTTATAGTCAATGTGCATGCTTGTAATATCTATTGTGGCCATAGTCAATTCATCAGATATTTTTGTTGCGCGTAGGTTCAATTATTGCGCTATGCTAGCCTGCAACCCCTGCAACATTTATCACGATATCAATGATAACACTAAGTCAAGTGACTTAGTGCACACGCTTTCTACTTCATTTCCGTCGATGGGAACACAATCACCCCTGATGCCAACTTAACTATTATGTGCTCCCCCCTTACCTCTAATGCATGGGAGACTACCATTCTTGTTTCTACTGGAATTGTTGTGCTTTTGATTGGTCCTTCAGTTGTTTGTTGCGCAATTTCTATCCTGGTTGCTTCCATCAATTGGCGCAACGCAATCATTTATTCATGTATATTTTTGTTCAGTACTTCTTTCTTCTCTACCATGCGTTGAAACACGTCATCGATGATGTCCTTAAATTTCTCCCCAAACCTCTCAAAATTGTCTTCTATCAGTTCCAGTGGACTTGTGTCTTTGTACACTTTCCGCTTCTTTTGATGCATAACTAATTTTCCCTGCTCTATCTATGCGTATTTCCTCTTATTGCTTGCATAATTTCTTGGGCATTGTACTTCCTCAATCTCAATATCTAGTGCTTATGTTTCTTGTTCATTCAAAGGGACCTTTCAGTCTTTGTCCCAGTCCTGCATAATTAATTCTATGTCCTTCTCTTTTATTCGGTACTTTGTCTTGACCCGTTCCTCTCTCAGATATTTCTTTGCTTGTATGTACATATGATGGAGGTCTTCCATGAACCACACAATCGATTTGTAAGTTTCTACAAGCTATGGCGAAATTCGTGGTGTATGCTGGATACACTATCTGATCATTTCTTTATACAGATAGAATTCAATATTGTTGCAAAGTTGTCATCCCTTGTGTGTTGTGTACCAAAGGTTCTGATACTTGGCGACCAAGCACAACTTGCCTCTCATACCTAGAAACTACACATCCTCTAGTTCTTTCCACACTGCTAACACGATTAGAAGTAACAACTAGGAATAATGGAATCCCATACCTTTGTCCTAGGATTCAGTGCAGTCTATCAAGAGTTGGTTCAGTAAAAATGGCACGAAAATCATCGTTACCCCTTCTACACATTTCTCGGTCGTAGTTGTCACGCCCACAAGCACTTGGTCTTTCCTACATTTTCTCAGCAATTTGCATGCCAATTCTTGTGTCACAAATTGTACCATTGGATCACATATACTTGGCACATTCAACCCGTGCACACCTCTAACTGTGTGGAATTTCTCCTTCATGGCCTATGAAAACACCTTCTTATGATTTATGTCTATGAACAATAATGTAGGATCTTTCCCCTGTGTCAGTAATCTAGTGATTCGTGCAATTAGATATGTGTCTATAGAAATCAACATGTCTAACCACAAGTAGTCGTCGTGCACACAAATTAATAACATCTTTACACATCCATTAATCTCCTCGATCCTTCCAAAGTGGGGGATGTAAAATAGATTCAACGGACCATCTCGCTCGAACCCTCTAGCCCATACCTATAGTTCACCTACGCGAAGGTACGTCTTTGCACCAATTTTCATATCCAAGTAGTGTCTTGGTGCAAGGTCGGGGAACTTCATTGTATTTGTGATGTTGTGGTTCGCATATTTTGGTTGCACCACCTTGCCAATCATATTCTCGTCAATGAATACCCCAGTTGGGATTTCTGGCATCACAAATTCATACCTGGCCTCCTTCTTTAAATTGACTGGTTTGGCATCATCCTTCCTCAGTGGATTGTATTCCTTTGGAAACGTCACCTCCGACAAGGATGCTCCTGGAGTCTCCTCAACTTTTGGTAGTGTCGTTTCTTCTCTAATTCATCCTTTCTTCTATTCTGATGTTGTTTCATTTGGTGGTGCCATCTCTACAATATTATTACCTGTGACAACTCCTTCAGCTCTGTACCGTTTCTCAAGGCTCTGCAACACTACTCTTGACTCTCTCTACTCGCTTCAAGCTCCCAAATAACAATAAAGCTGGCCCATCGACACATCACCGGATTTTGTGCCCCTTCGACAATTTTCCATCTACATTGGCACCTGAATTAACTGTCTAACCCACTAGTGTTTTGCAATCAATAACTTCTTTAAAACTTCATTAATTTCAAATCTTTCGTCGGATTTTTTCCTCGATCTTCCAGTCTCTCACGATCTCTATCGACGCTTTCCATTTATGACTATGTGTCTCCATGATGTCTCTCCGGTACTACTTTTTACCCACCATTTATTCTCTTTAATGCTTTAATTGTCTATCTTCTTATTCTTCTATGCAATTTTCTAGCTTATCCGTTCATTTGCTGCACAATCTTTTCTTATGTGCGCAATTCACTCCCTCTTTGCGATCCTTTACCAACACATAAATCACTTCCTCAGGGCACTTGATTTTTCTGTATATTTATCTTTCTTCCTCTTCGTTCTCATCTGCGACATTCTCCTATTTATTTATTTCTCTGAACTATCTTAACTTCTTAACCCTTGACCTAACACTTCAAATTTCTATTTCTTGCCTTCACTTAATTTATTACTTTTTTTTTCTTTTTCTTTTTCCACTTTTTGTTTGTTTTTTTTATTTTTCTTACTACAATACACTACTATGGTACATAGGTTCCTGTGCAGGTCAGACTACTGCGCGAATGGTCGGTCATCCATATAAAGTTTCAATCGACTCCCATTCACCAGTCCCCCCAAGACTTCACCATTCAACATTTATAGCTTCACAACACTTTCTTCTATCACATATTTGATCACATATGGACCTAACCAATGCATCCTAAACTTCCCTGGGTGTTGCATGAATTTTTTTTCGTATAGAAAAACTAAGTCTCCCACTTGAACCTTTTTCTGTTTAATATTCCTATCATACCATGCTTATTCTCTTGCCTTCTGGACTTGTTGATGGAATCCCCCAACAAATTGGTCTTCCTCGAGTTGTAACAACTGTGACAATTTTTCCTCTATTGTGCCAAAGTCTGAAAGATCAACAATCATTGCAACGCAGAATCTTGGCACAATAAATTCCATTGGAATTACTGCTTCTTGCCCATATAGAAACCTAAAAGGTGTACGTCCTATCAACTTTTTTGTTTTTAGTCCTATATGCCCATAATACTGCACGGATCCTCAAGTCACAATCATCTCTTCATATGTTTCATATCTTTGTTAGAGCATTCTCTAAAATTTTATTGAAGGATTCTGCTATCCCATTTGTCTGAGGGTGATATGGCATGCTCCTCTGATGGTGAATTTGAAACTCCTCATTCAATGCCGCAATTGTATTATTTAGGAAGTGTGTCCCTTGATCACTTAGTAAAATGCATGGACATCCAAACCTTGTAATTACATTCTAAAAAAAAAACTGTGCATTAGTCTTCACGTTGTAGTCTGTGACCGATATTGCTTCTTCCCATCTGGTCAAATACTCTATTACAATGATTATATACCTAGCTCTGGATCTCCTGGATGGTGGATTGATTGGTCCAACGAATTCTATTTCCCATTTATCAAAAGCCTATAGTGTAACCTATGGATTTAAGGGAATATTATCCCTTCTGGATGTCTTTCCAACCCTTTGACAACATCACATGCATGGAAATATTCTTTAGCATCATTGTGAAGTGTGGGCCACCAAAGCCCGACACACAAAACATTTTTCATTGTCAGTTTACCTGCGTAGTGTCCTCCTACAATACCTTTCTGTGCTTATGATAATATAATTTTCATTTCATTCTCTAACATACATCGTCGCAGTATCCCATCTGCAGCTAACTTATATAAGTTTCATGCAAATATATGATAGTCTGATGTCTTAAACACTAACTGTTTCTTTTGTGTAACTGTCATGTCTGATGGAGCCATTCATGTACTTAATAGTTGCACTATGTGTGTGAAGTAGTCATCCACCATTTGAACTGCAAATAAATGTGCATGTAATAAACTATCATCTAGATTCTCTACATCTTTTCCTGATAGAATGCACGATAAGTGATCTTTTCCTACATTCAATTTTCATGTCTTAATGATGACTTCAAAGTCACATTCTTGGAACAAAATTAACCATTTGAAAATTCTCCCCCCCAACACTGGATTTCTCACTAAGTATCTTAGTGCAGAATGGTCTATATACATCTTGAAATGAGAACCTAAAAAATTGTCTAAACTTCTGCAGCACATACACCATTGCCAACCCCTCTCGTTCACTCATAATTTAGTTCTTTTCTGCTATTGGCAACTTCCTACCTGCAAATGCAATTGGGTGGTATAACTCTCCTTCTCTTGGCTAATATAATACTGCACCTAGATCTATGGATGACGTATCCACATGAACATGGAATTCCTTCTTCCACTATGGGAATATCAAAATTGGCGTAGTCACTAACTTATGCTTAAATGTATCTAAACCTTTATGGCAGTCCTCATTCCACTGAAATTTATCTTCTTTCTTCAACAACTTCTGCATGGGTGCTATAATATTCGCATATCCTTTAATGAAATTCCTATAGTATCCTCTCTGGCCCAGTGTTTCTCTTAATTATCGTACTAATGTAGGTGGTGGTGGTAAGCTCAGAATGTTAAGCCCTAATATTGGCTCATTACCCCTTAATTGGAGCATATTATATTAGTAATGATATTTTATTTCTGTCGGCTTTAGGCCATTAGTTGTAATTATACCTCATAGTCTCCTATATATACCAAGGAGACATTTTCATTTTGAATCATCTTGTACTTGAACATTTAAGTGGGGTAAAAGGAGGTTTCCCCCTTGAAGAGGCTTATTATCTGAAATTATCTCTTTTTCAAGGCGTTGAGTACTTTTTATGAGGATTTTCTATGCTATATTGATATTTGGTTCTTAACATATGGTATCAGAGCTCAAGGTCTTGGGGTTTCACTGCTACATCTGAGACACCATGGCATTTTCACTATAAATTGTTTTCTACAACGTTTCAGAAGGAACGGCTTGGAGGATATTTATTAGACGAATCAAGGTACGTTGGGTTAAAAATTCAGCTCCTGGGGCCTTATACTTTCGAAGATACAGCCTGTACAAGATAGGGTTCTGGAATCATCCTGAACTGAGTCATTGCGGAATTTTTGCTATAAATTTGTTTATGTAACGTTTCAGACCCTAAAATCCAGAGGATATTTACAAAAATCAGCAAAGCATCTGTGGTAAACATTTCAGCTTCTAGGTCATCTTAAATTTGTAGATACACCCTGTGTAAGATAGGGTATCTGACTAGTCTCAAGAAGGTGTTCCAGGTAAAACAATCATAACTTCTTCCTAGAGTATCCAAATTGCGTGGGACTGGTTTCATTGGATCGTGGATAGTCTGTAGTATTTCTGGTGTGAGTTTCAAAATTTTATATCAATTATTTTGTGCGGGGCACACTATACAAGTGAGATCTCCTGGAAAGGACAAAAATCAGAAAGTTGTGGGGAAGTTACCATAAATTCCACTTGGCCCATCCAATTTTGATCAGACCTGTGGCATTGAAGAGAAGAAATATCAGAGAAATACATAAAAGAAAGTTTCATACCCAGAAGGGCCAAAACTTGGAAGATAGAACAGAAGAAATATTGTCTAGCAGAACCACCTCAAAATCAAGGTTCGAAAGTGATACTTGGCCAACATGACACCCAAAAAGGGAACTTCTACACCAAATAAGCCGCCAGAAAATCCTACTTGGACTCTTGATGAAGGTGAAGAATGCGTAGGGACATAAATGAACTACAAAATAAGATGGATCCAATGGAAGCTAAATTGGATACTAAGATGGATTCAATGGAAGCTAAGTTGGATACTAAGATAGATGGTTTAAAAGGGGAGATCATGGAAGTATTGAAAAATTTCGTAACAGAGAAGACACCTAAAAGTGAAAATGCATCCCATGAAATTCATGATGA
>ML783884.1:788387-829771 GCA_009831015.1 Picea engelmannii | reverse complement strand
GATTTTGAAATCGTCTATAAAAAGGGGAAGCAAAATGTTGTGGCAGATGCACTCTCAAGAAAGGATGAAGATGTTGAGGCCTTTCTCTATGCTATCTCAATCATCCAACCCGATTGGATAATAGAAGCAAGGGATGAATGGAATAATGACGAAAAAGTGTGGACTCTCATTCAAAGGTTGTAGCAAGATTCCAGTGCATCAGATACATTTACATGGAAAAATGATTCAATATGGTACAAAGATTGCTTATATTTATGTAAGAACCCCCAACTCAAACAAAAGGTACATTTAAGTGGGGTAAAAGGAGGTTTCCCCCTCGAAGAGGCTTATTATCTGAGTACTTTTTCTGAAACTTTTCTATGCTATATTGATATTTTGTTCTTAACACAGAATCACTGCAATCTTGGCAAGATACACTAATAAGCCTTGCTTACATACCTCATGGCCCAACAAAATTCCAAAAGGCGCACATAAAATACATTTTTTCAAATTCAATGAAATCTGACATTGTCTATACCCATCCAACATTAATCTCAGTACTTCTATATGATTTGTTAATAGAGTAAACATAATCTAATCATCTAAATAAACTTCAAGGAACTTATGAATAAATTCCTTAAAGGCCGTGACAACTACTGTTGAGAAAATTGCAGGTGCATTCTTCAGCCTAAAAGGCATCACTATGTATAGGTAGCTTCCCCACTATGTCGCAAAAGTAGTATTATGTTTGTCTTCTTGCACAATATTTATCTGGTGATATCCTGACAATCCATCCATGAAAGAGTAGGCCTCCTTACCCCCTACATTCTCTAGCACTTCATTTGTAAAATGCATCGGGAATCGATTGTGCAAGCATGCATCATTTATCTTTCTTAGGTCTACACAAATTTTGATTCCCCTTGTTTTCTTATCTTGTACTACCATTGGACTTATCCATTTTGATTCTACTATTGTTTCAATGATTACTGCTTCTAACATTCAGTCTATCTCTTCCTTTACCTTCTCTTTATACTTCAGGTTTATTCTTTAGGGTAGCTTACTTTCTAGCTTAGCATCTGGTTTCAAAGGAATATTCATTTCTCCTAAATCTCCAGCTATCCCTTTCATTTATGAAAATGTGGTTGGGAATAGATCTTGATACTTGCGCAGTAAGTCTGCAATCTTTTCCACAATTTCACCATTCTAGTAGTCACCAATTTGCACAAAATTTGGATTCTCTTTTGTCCCAATATTCACCCTATGCATCCTTAATGGTTGTGCATATGCAAAATATCCAAACTCTGGACCTTCTACTACACGTTCCCCCTTAGTTTCAGGTATTTGTATATTTCTTGGATCTTCCTCATCCTGATCTTATTTAGAAACATTATAACATTCCAATATTTCATGAACTGTCATAGAAGCTCTATGCACACTACACATAGGTACTACATCCATCGACCCTTATACTGAAAAAATCTTGTTTCTAATGGCCTGCAAAGTTTCATCTACTAGTGGCTATTCATTCTCAAAAGTAAATGCTATCTTAAATCTCTGAGTTAGCTCATCCCAATTCGTTGTTTCTCTATGCATTTCTAGTTCTAGGTACTAGTTCTTGGGGATTGTATCCAATGTATGTATGAGCCTATGCATCCATTCCTTCTACGGTATCGAACTCCATATCTATATAAACCATGCAATATGATCTATCAGGTCATGTACTCCTGCATATTTCTGTGCAATATACTCAACCTTGGTACCAAATCTAACTTGCATGAATATTTTACACTGTTTCCAGTCTTCTATTCCTTCCTTATGTGAAGCCCACCATCTGGATGGAGTGGCCTTCAAGACAACATCTAATGCCAACAATATTTTTTTTTCGGGTATATGCAACTCAAAATCCTTTAAAAAAGATCCTATGTCATTCAAACCATCATACTTGGGAGGGTCGCATAACTCTATCCCAATCCAATGCAACGATCGAGTAATGCGGGCACACAGTCTGGTTGATACTTTATGCATCCTTTGCTGCCAGTGTTCCAAACCTTCTTCTGAATCTGACACACATGAGATAATGATTCTCCAACTTAGTGCACCATCTGCAGTCGGATTAATGTAGTCATCCATTTACACAGTCATGTTATACAGGTTATCAATTCCATTCCATCTAGCTGGTTCTATGTACCTCTTTCCTTCTGTCAGATCCAATGGTGCAGTAACCTTCAAGTTTCGTACTTCAAAGATCATTTCCATTTTCTTCAGATTAAGAATCTCCTAATTTTCAAAGGCCTAGTCAAGCCCCATTAGCGCTGGATATGGATGACTATCATCCATGATCTCAATGACGTTGAAATCTACTATGTTGCGCACCCCATATATATTCACATATACCCCTAAAAATCGGCCAATTGGTACTATCTTGTGTTGGTTCACCAATCTCAACTGTACAAGAGACCAAATTAACTTTGGCTTCCCCATCATTTCCCATGTTTACTTCGGTAAAATAGTTACATTAGAACCCAAGTCTAAAATGGTAGTGTCCATGTCATATTCCCCAATCTGCATATGTAGTATGAACTCTCTGCTTGTCCTCTTTTTGTGCAGTACTTGATTCACTACCCTCTACATGGTAGGAACTTCCCTTTCTTGCATGCAATGATCAATCATTCCATGCAATGCATTCAACACAATTTCAACTTTCATCAACTCTCAACAAGTCTTCAAAAATTCTTTCAAAGTACTTACCTATTGTAGCCACCTTTCCAGGATAGTACAATCATAGATAGAAGCCATGTCAACCACAAGAGGTTCAAATGATGCCGATGCTATCCAATTTGGTCCTAGTATCTTCTTCCTTGTTTGATGATACATCTCTTTTTATTGTTGTGGGTCAAATGTTGGCATATGTCTTGTTGATTTCTTCACCGATTGCTCAATATGCATCCCTTTATCATCCGTTGTCCTAGCTCCTTTTCTCATGACAACTGCTATTATGGGTCCTTCGTCACACTTCTTTGTTGATCTCTTTTGTACATTTTGATTCAGATTCATATTCAGATTCCCTCTTTCTTGCCACTTTGCAAGTAGTTGCAGACAGTCTTCTCTTGCATGATCCAATGCTCTACAATACGTGGAGGTTGTACAAGGATATAGGAAGTCATGAGCTAAGTGTCCCGATTGATTACAATTGTAGCAGATTATTGGTCCTCTACCTCCTCTGCCAAAACCCCCTCTGCCACAAACCTTTCCAAATCATCCTCGACATCCTGGAATAAATCCTCTCTAATTATTATAATATGGAAATCCTCCTTCTGTCGTGTTATTTTCCTCATGAATTCTATACATATATGAAGTGATATCTCTCATTAGGTCAAATGTGTTGAAGTCCTTCTCTTCATGCCCTACTGAGTTGAAAAAGTTACAAAATAAATTATGGGGTGTACTTTGGTATTTCTACAACAATGGACACTTAGGTGGATGATGTCCCCATGTATTTCATATTTAACAGTACCCTCCTTAGACCTCCAAGTAATGGGTTCAGTGTTCTAGTCACCAAATACTATGTGAAGGTTGGGCATTTGTCCTTATGGTGGCCTTCAGTACTACACGTGATACACCATACTTGTTCCCTCTTCTCCTTTCCTTTCGTAATCTCTGCTAATTGGATTTTCAAGGAAGCTAATTGTGTTTAGACTTGAGTCACCCCCCCACCATCACCTACAGGATATTCTATCAGCCTCATCGCAATCTCTAAAGCTTCAGGCTGTCACACGACCTTCTGTTGTATCAATGGGAAGCGAATGTGTGGTAATAGTCCTACAATAAACCATTCTCTGTGTTGTTGATATGGAATTTAGAATGTCAATCTACCCATCAAATCCTTAAATATTTGATCATAGTCCCAAACTGACTTACTCTACACTTTTTTTATTTCCTTCAACTATGTAATGTATTGCGACTCAAATTTCAGCTTCTTGAACTCTTTTAATAACGCTTGTCGAATTTCTACTAATGTCCTCATTTGACCTGTTGGTGTAGTACTCTGGAGTTTCATGTACCAGACTAATGTGCGTCCTCTAAACGTTGTTTCCAACTGTGCAATATTTGTGGCCTCATCCTGGACATTCTTCACATCCCAAATTGTCTCACATACAAGTAGATGATGTTCTGGGTCCTCTGACCCAACTCCCTTGAACTCAGGCATTCTTAATGTATTGTCTACCCCTTCCATGGTGTTTTGCATAGTACCTCCCCCCGGTGTTTCTGGCTGATTCTGACTTGATGCACTGCTTCCTCTTCTCTCACTACTACTATTCTTACTTCCTGTGCTAACTTTATGTTTTTTTTACAAATATTCAAATGTTATTACATATCTAGGTAACACACACAGGGTCGTGGGTTCGACGCGGGATCCAACCTCAGTAGGACTTGATGACTTTTCTATTATAGGAATGAATTGAGAATCCTCTCCCTCTCCTTCTGTGCCCAATATTTATACAATTTGGACTATTGCGCATGATTCTCTCCTCTCATACTCACTTCATGACTCTCCTTTCTCAGCCCCAGTTTTCAACCTCTTTTGTCTTCTTCCACTTTGCAATATTCCAAATTCATATTCTTCTTCTAATACACCTTCTTTGTTTCTATGCATCCTTATTTTCTCCCTTCCTTATTCATTTATTTCTTCATTCCTTCCTACCTTCAGACCATCCCTTGGCCATCCTCCAGTTCCCCTATGTGCGTGAAGCCCCCCGACAATTAGATTCCATCGTCATCACACATTTTTTGCACAACAACATCTTTATCGAAGTACCCAATGATTTCATAAATCATCTGCGCAGACCCTTGAAGAAATCCCTTTCTGCGACACTATACGAATGGGTACAATCTACTATAAATTTTGTAATGTAACCCGTCATAATACTATTCAACTAGAAATCAACTGCGTGATAAGTAGTATTGCTTACAAACTTCAATTGTCTTACCAAATTAGGGGTATATTTCCTCAGAGCTATAGTTTGGTATCTTCCAGTATTGTCCACTAACCTTTCTAACCATTCAGTTAAAATATTCAGAAATTCACCAAAGAAAATCTCATGTAGATCTGTGTACACATACCTTTGAAAACATCGTTCATCATTGATTTGAGGGTTTCTATTCTCTCCTCGGGAAAATTCTCTCTCCTTCCTTTACATCCATTCGAGGATCTCTATCTTAGTCGATCTCCAAAAACTTCCCTCAATTATATATTTTAGGTCCTGACAATGGAACCATTTGTTTGCACGCAGTTATAAGACCCTAGGTTCAAGTTATTCAACCAACAAACCCTTTAGATACCGTCCCTTTTGGCATCACCTGCATGCAAGTGAAGTCTCACCCGAGGCATCTATTGGGGCTACATGAACCAAGTTTCTGTAGGGATGAGGGTATGTGAGGATATCAAATTCACCCTATGTGCATTGTCCTTATTCAACCTCCTTTTATCAGTCAACAATCCCTATGTGCGACTTTCATTAATTGACATTTCATTATTTTTACCATAACAATTTTGCAACAATAACCCATCCAAGATTCATTCAGCACCCTAAACCCTAGTGTGCATAAATAGTATAACATAGATCATGACATAACTAACCTACTGAATAATTCATTATTATTTTGCATCAACCATATGTTAAACATATCTATACTAATCATGTATAAACATAAAATCCACAATTAATCACATCAACAACACATCAGAAATAGTATTTTAACTTGGTTAACCCAATCCTTGGGCTATGTCCACAAAGAATGGCTTCTTATATTAGTCTTCATGCAATAATCATCTCAGGCATGTGCATTGCGCTTACACAAGATACAACATATTGTAACCCCCAAACCTGCCTAGCCGCGCAATAGTGAAATCCTATATCTACATAAACTCTCTTCATCAATCATGAACAACTTGATCTCTTACTCTTAGCAACAACAATAGCCTAATATCTTCCTAGCAACAACCTAATATTCTCCAACCCTTTACATATTTATACCTAGAATTTGGGCTAAAAACCCTAATAACAACTTGTTCCCCAAAAGCCCTAACGGGTCATAACTATTTTTCTTTCTTTAGCGTCGATCTGCCGCTTTCCCTACTTTTGCGTTAAACTGTTGCTTTTCCCTACTTTTTCATTGAACTGTTGCTTTGCCCTTATTTGGAACTACAAAATGCACCCTTGTTGCGTGATTCGGTTCTACCTTTTACTCTTCCCTCTGCTATGGCACAGTTTCCAGTACTTTGTTATTCTCATCCAAAATGTCTGTCCAACATCACTTTAGGGTTTGACACCAAATAAACCTCATTGAATCCCTTTCCCTTGTTGACTATAGCCTACGTGATTCATATAGGCTATTGAGTCATCCTCCGTTATGATCAATTGGAAGGGGACATTACAATCCTCCCTTCCCAAGATTTCTTGTCCTGAAGAAATTCTATATCATGGTGTTGTAAGATCTACTCTCCTTCCCAAGTAGCATCTTCTATGGGCAATCCTCTCCATACAATCAAGTAGTACTGAATGACCCTGCTCCTCATCCTCTCTTCCATGATGTTGGAACATATATAATCCTAAACTTTGAGCTTTGGATTCTCCACTTCATGAAAATATAATCTTTCCCAAAGTTGTAACTCAAGAAATTAACTTTCGAAATTCTAACCAAATTTATTTCTAGTTAATTGGTCATAAGGTGTGCACGACATCCACCGTTGATCGAACGACCCCCTTTTCCACATATTTTTGGAGCCGCTTGACTATTAAAGAGTAAAAACACTAAAGGTCACTTCAGAGCTTTGCGCTTCAGGTGTTTCAATAGGTCTTCACAATTAAAGCCCCGAAACCTGAAAGTCTCTATTATCCTTTTTTCATAAAACTTTAAAGAACACGAGTCATAACACACGTGTATCTTTTCAGTCTTCCCTAGGTTGACACATGACACCCCCTGGTCTTGATACATCATCTAGAATGACGTCATTTTCGACACATCAATACGAGAGACGACCTTTCGGGAATATAACAAAGAGAGAACTCTCAAATCCACGAAGCATTAAAATGCCGAAATGTTAAATATTAATTATCTAAGTTAATCCTAGTCAAAGGATAATAAACGACTTCACGTTTAAGAGTTTAGATGTTTACTATTCATCATATCCTAAAATCTCCGAAGTCCGAACTTCTGAAAACCTTGAACTTAAAAGTGATTAATTAAAACTTACAAATGATTATCGGATAATTAGTCTTTTCACAGTTCTGGGTTTCGAGAATTTCTTTTCAAGCTACATTTAAAAAACACGAAGTCCGAATAACCAAAGCACTTAAAGTTAAACAAGATTAATAAATGTTTTAAAATAGATTATATCGTAATTAACTTTTCGCAAATTTGTGATTCGGGAAATTTCAAATCTATTTCATCCAAAACTCCGTAACGCGAACCACCGAATATTAATGGCATTTATCATAAATCAATGGTAATGATTTTTAACGTGGATTGTGGATCGCCAGATATACTTTCTCATTAAGGTTAATAAATTTTCCATCAGTAAAGGTATACTCAAATAAATGCACCTGAGGTGAATAAGAATGCTTGATTTTGAATTCTATTTTCATTGTTGGCATAGGGGTAGACCCAAGGTTCAATGCTTCAACAACGCACCAACAAAACCCTAACTACTGACCCTTTCAGCAACACCTGCGAAGTAGATGAGGTCTCACCTGAGGTAGAGGCAGGGGGGTTGTAGGACTCAGGTGTCTACAACCAAGCTGGGACATGGATCTGTGATTACAATACTTAACAGAACAGTTAAACAACAATATGCATTAGTTATTGAATCCCATTCACATCGCATATCAAACCCTTAATAAAGATCAACGCAGTAACAATAAAGATCAAGTACTTCCCATCACTTAGCACATATCATTTAATTAGATCTAACATTCATTTACCATCAATATAGCACTAAGCATCCATACATCCATCCAACATATATAAAGATCAATACACTAATAGATAAAAAAACATAAACAACATCGTACAAAGAACATCAACGCAGGATACACGTGGTTCACCCCAATGTGGGGAAACATCCACCAACTTCTTCTTCTTCTTTATTAGTATTCAATCTCCTTACATTCTTCTGCTTCTGTGCACCGAGCCACAGAGCCCAACTTTGCACTGGACAGGTGATTTGCGCACAACGCACTAGATCCACCTTCCTCAAAATCAGGTCAAGGCACATAGTCAACTCCTCAATAGCACAAATCACTTACATACAACGTTTGTGCACAAATCAACTTACAAAACACTTTCACTTAGCTCTGCAAGCCCTTAACACATTCTTGCACAAAGCGAAATACAAGTCGTCATGCACTAAGCCACACTACTTCTTTCATTGCCTAGCTACTTGTTTATATCATTACAAAAAGGCCTAATCATGGGTAAACCCATGGGTCTACATCCCTTAACCTGTTACATAAACCCTAAAACCCTAAAACCCTATATCCCGCGACCTCCACTTCGCCTAGGTGTTGCATCATCGACCAACCTGTTGAAGTCCCAAAAAGTGGTCAAACACAACCAATGTTTCCTCAAAACTTGGTCAAGGGCCAATAGGCCCCCAACACTCACCTGTGACTCGTCCCCAGTCACTCAGATCTGGCAAGTGCTGCTTCGAAGGCCTCGATCTTAGCGCAAACTTCCTCGACTTGCTGCTTCTCCAGAGCTTCCTTCTCGGTGAACTCCTGAATCACTTTCTTAGTAACAGGCCCTTCTAGGTGTTGTTCCACTATCGCAACCAGTTGGTCTAGCTGCGAGCCTTGTCCTTCAACCTCTTCAAAAAGCGTGCAGGCTTCATCCTGCACTGACTGGAGTCTCTATGTCACCTCCATGACTTTGATCCGGATGGAAGTAACCTGTTGCTGGACTATACACTGTTTTTGTGATCGCTTCATTTTCTCAACTGTAGTAAGCAACTTCATCTGTGCTTGCATGGTGGACGCCTACTTCTTCACCTCCTGGAGTTGTGATTCTAGTTTCTTTAGCTCTGGATCTTCTACCAGACGCTCATAGGTATGCACACTATGATCACTGAGTTTCTTACACTCTAAGGTGAGTGCCCTGATTCTTTCTACTGCATTCCTGACTACTTATTCCCTCTGATCGCACACTTCTTGCGGAGTGCTAGGTACTTCTTGGATCTCTAGCTCCATTACCCTTGCCTGAAGTTGTTGAATGGCCAACGTGCTTCCCCACTTGTATCTCGGTTGAATCTTCTTCCTCCTATGCCAGGCTCGGCACAGAACGAATTTCTTTAGTCACTACCTCTTTGATCACAATCTGCTCTGCGAGAAGTTGGTCTTTTTCTTCCTGTATCTTCGCATTGTTCTGCTCGAACTTCGCCTGAATTTCATTTTTATCCTTTTGCGAAACTCGAATTTTCTCTAGGACCTCCTCCTTTTCTTGCTTCAAGGCCTCTATGGCATTCTCCTTTTATTCTTGGACTCAACAAAGTCAAACCTCAGTTGCATCTGCTAGCCTTCGTAATTGGGTGGGCCCATCCCCCAATTCTGTAATTTTCGATGACGAAGGCGCAGTAGGTACTGCATGACTCAAATAGATGGTTGGCTATATGTCCTTGAGCTCCTTCTCTATTCTATCATACAGTGTTTCTTTCTTTTCTTCATGTCTCTGCAGGATATCCTCTGAGGCGTCCTCCACGGCTGCGATGATGAGATCGACGTCGTCCACTGTGAGCACATTCTTCGACTGAGGCTTATTGGCTCGGGTATTCTTCTGTGATGAGGGTTTCTGTGGGGAAACCTTCCTTTTATTTGATGTTTCAGCCTCTATAGGGGGATCCTTCGACGGTGTAACTTCTCCTTTGTCTTGATTTTCTCCTTCTTCCCCTCCTTCTTCTTCGTTCACTTCATCTCCTCCTCCTCTTGTAGGTGATTCAGGACTACTTTCCTCTGAGGCGCTGCCCTCCTCATCAGTTTCAGTGTTCTCAACTTCCTCCTTTTTCTTTGGTCGATCATGTTCGACCCAGGTGACCAATAGAATTTCGATGATGTCGGGGTCGGAGAGTTCTGCATCTTCGACCGGTACAACTAACTATGCTGGCCATTCCTTACTGATATCTTCCATGTCTTCATCGGTTAACTTATAGTAGGACTACAACTCCTCCTTTCTTTCATCCCTATGCGTAATGATATAAATAAAGTGTCGGTCTGCGTGAAACTTCGCTAGCAGTTTGTACTGATGCAATGTGTTCGGGGTCATTCATGGAAATGATTCAATGGCGCACTTCAGCTGCTGGTAGTAAGCATGGAAGACAACATTCAACTGCCACTGCTTCAACATGTCATTTGTATACCACAAGGTGGAGAACCTTGCGGCCAACGACTCCGATGGCTCAAATTTCGGGAAGGCTGCTCCTTCCGACATTTTCCAGGCGACAAATGCGATCAATACCAATATCCAACTAAAATGAACCTCGTATCCTTGATCTTGCACTTCGCGACAGTCCTTATCCAAATCGTTGACGAGGTAACTCGCCCAGTTCATTTGCATGCCTTCTACGCACTTCCCTGCGAGGTCTACTACAAATTCAGTGACCTATGTTGGACGGTTCTTTATGACAATCTTACCAGCTATAAGATGACAAGCTAGGCACACTACGCCATCCCATATGGAGGCTACCAAGTGGCCTCGCTTTCCCTTCTCTACATCGCCATAGGCTTCCTTTATGAACTGTGTCAGGGAGCGATCTGAGGCCTTCTCTTGGTAGAATTGGTGAGGGTCCAATCCCTACATGCTCAGTCCTATGATTAAGTGGATCAGCGCCAGATCCACAGTGACACACCTGTCAAGCAATAGCTAGCCTCCGTGTAGCATGACAGGAGGTGTTTAATGCAAGCGTTAACCTTCTGGTGTTAGCCAAAGTGCGAGATCTTCATCACGTTTAGGATTGTTGATTGCGTGAGCTCCTTTATCCATGGCTGGGAGAATATGCGTTGCTTCTTCCTAGTCATCTTCATCAAATACCAATGCGGCGCGAGCATCGTGTAGTTCTTTCGGTCTCCAGGGTTGAAGTCACTATTCTTTAGAGATGGAATATTTCTTAGTTGGGGTCCAACTGCGCGTATCCCCTTCGGGAGGTACGCAGTGATCAACATGTATTTGAAATCCTGTGGGATGTTGTCGTGGTTAACCGTGCCAACCAAAGGCGGGATGTAGTCTGGTAAGACCGACGAGATCTGCTTCAAGTTATCCATATCGTCATGGTGTTTTCTTTGCTTCTCAGTCACCGTTTGGCTAGAATGACGTCCAGTAAAGGGGGATGCTTGCAAGGCCCTAGTCGACGATGCCTGTAGTCCTATAGACATGACTTGCTCAGCCATGAGCTCTACAAGTATCTCCTCCATAGACTTCTCTACTGTTCTACGTTCAGCCGACATGCACATGCGTAATCAAAAAACTCGGGTAGGCGAATAGACAAACAAGGTAATCATATGGATGATGAGGTCTAGAAAGCACAACGTGATATAATGGATTCTCTGTTAGCTCAGATATCACGGTTTGCAAGAAGTGGTCCCAGTGCAGCGTTCGACAGGTTAAATAAGCAACTTCGTAATAGATTCCTCCAACAGGTAGGAATGGCTCAATCAATACAAATCCATCCGTTATGGCGTAGTCTCAATGGTCCAACGATGGTATTTCCGAAAATAACTGCGTTTCTGGCCATTCTAGAGCGTCATTCTAACGGTCAAGTGCCTCCAACGGTCATATAGCTTTGCCATAATGAAGTCCCATTCTGCATTGTTATGTTATTCCAACGAAGTTCAAGTTTTGCAGATTTGTCTCCTGCGAAGTCTTCTCTGGAACTTCCGGTAGTTTTTCTAACTTATCTTTCTTCTTACTGAGCTTCCTTGCCTTCTTTCCTGTGATCTGAATCTCTGGATTCCTCTTTCCATTCGTATTCTTATCTTTTCTTAGCATGGTAACTTCGCACTGTTGATGTACTTTCAAAGGGTTCAAAGCTAATACCTCTTTTCTTACTAGGTCCTGGGTGGACATATGTTCTTCTTGCATGGATAGGTCCTTCAACCCTTCTTGCGCTCTTTCAAAGTTGACAACTATTTCTCTTTCATTCTGCTACTTCGACTCAACTTCTCATTCTTCTATCAATCTATCTATTCTTCGAGCTATGAAATCCCTTAGTTCTTGCTTTTTCTTTTCTGTGGCATCCTCCTCTGATTTCCTTCTGATCTGATCCTTCTCAATCCAAGTCTTTCCCAATAAAAGTGGAAAAGGGGTGTTGTTCTCAACAAACCTAATAACTTCAAATTCGTCTTCAGTAGTAGTTCCATGAGAAATCATAGGTATATTAGTAACTCTTCCACATAGGGTTATCATCTTTCCTTTAAACAATCCTATCCTTCCCAATGAAGGTATCATAGAAGGCTTTCCCAAAATATCCCAAGTGCTTTCTTGCATAATATTCACATGTGTTTCTTCATCTAATACACAGTCTATGTCAAAGTATTCTATTCTTGTAACTATGAACTTTTTTTCTTTCAGGATCTCTGGTAAACTGATGTCTCTGTGATCATCCATTTCTTATTTTAACTGTATTAACATAGTCTTTGACTCTTTTTCTGTATGGCTCTTTAACATATCCTTAGTTTCTTGACCTTGTTTATAGTATTTTTGTCTCATGTTCATATTTTCAACTTTAGCAATCATCCTAGGGAAATCCTCAACCTCATGACCAATAGATTTACAACAAAGACAATGAGGACCTATACCAGGGAATTCCTAAGCAAGATGTCCCGATCTTATGAAATTGTAACACAATGTCAATCCTCTCTTTCTTTTAAATGAGTTCCATCCTCTCCTGTAATGCGCATTGGGATCACATTGATGTACTTGCAATCTGCAAAACTTCTTTCTAGGTTCCTGCATCCACTTGTTAGTCCAAATTTTTTTTCTATGCACAGGAATAATATATCTTTCTCTATTTCTATAAAATTTATTCAGATCAACCCTTTCTTCTAACTGTGTCATAGTTTTCAGACTAGGAAAAGATATATTAAACATACCTAGATTCATACTTTCAAAGAAAAAATTTCCACTTATCTTACCATTACCAGAGCACAAAACTTTAAGATCTTACCTCTTTTCTTCAGATCCAGTTTCTTTCTTATCACTGAGCTTCACAATTCAAGTATAATACTGTGCACTACAACAACAGATCTACACACAGATTTTTCTCTTTTCTTCAGTTCCCAATAATCACATTTTTAGATCCCGACAACGGAACCATTTGTTGGCACAGGGGCAGACCCAGGGTTCAACACTTCAACATCGCACCAACAAAAACCTAAATATCATCCCTTTCGGCAACACCTGCGAAGCAGATGAGGTCTCACCCGAGGTAGAGGCAGGGGGTGTTGTAGGGCTCAGGTGTCTACAACCAAGCTGGGACACAGATCTGTGATTACAATACTTAATAGAACACTTAAACAACAATATGAATTAGTTCTTGAATTCCATTCACATCGTAGATCAAACCCTTAATACAGATCAACACAATAACAATAAAGATCAAGTACTTCCCATCACTTAGCACATAGCATTTAATTAGATCTAGCATTCATTTACCATCAATATAGCACTAAGCATCCATACATCCATCCAACATATATAAAGATCAATACACTAATAGATAAACAACATAAACAACATCACACAAAGCACATCAACGGAAGATATACGTGGTTCACCCCAGTGTGGGGCTACGTCCACCAAATTCTTCTTCTTCTTTATTAGTCTTCAATCTCCTTATATTATTATTCTCCTATGGATAGAGCCAAAGATCCCAACTTCACACTAGACATGTGATCTGTGCACAACGTACTAGATCCACCTTCCTCAAAATCAGGTCAAGGCACAAAGCCAACTCCTCAATAGCACATAGCACTTACATACAACATTTGTGCACAAAACAACTTACAAAACACTTGCACTTAGCTCTGCAATCCCTTAACACATTCTTTCATGAAGCCAAATACAAGTCGCCATGCACTAAGCCACATTACTTATTTCATCACCTAGCTACTTATTTATATCATTACAAAAAGGCCTAATCATGGGTAAACCCATGGGATGACATCCCTTAACCAATAACATAAACCCTAAAACCCTTTGCTAGGTCCACGAGCCTGGAAAATGAGTGAGATCCTGCAACCTCTGCTTCACCTGAGCGCTCCATCTTTGACCATCCTGTCTAAGTCCCAAAAAGTGGTCAAACATGACCAATGTTTCCTCAAAACTTGGTCAAGGGCCAACATTCATCTTCACAGAGTAGTAAGTTTTATTCAAATGAGAAGCTCACACATTCCCCTATAATAGGTAATCTCATTCTAGTTTGATTGATATCATGGCACCACAAAATATGATTAAAGAAGCTGGTGAAGGTGAAAATCTAAATACAGACGTTTTATCAGATACCACAACAAGAGCCATAGACATGGTGAAATCTTGGACACAGGTGTTTGAGATTTTGGAACATGAGTTTATAAACTGCCCATAATATTCAGGCGATGAAGTGAGCGAAACTCATGCAACTAAACATGGGGATATAGATCACTCAGAGCTACACAAAATAGTTGCGCGACCGAGACTCATGTTGTATAATGACATGATAGGATGAGCCTTGGAAAATGTCGACATTCAATCTAGGAGCATTTTCAACTCTCAAAAGGTTGTTGTTGGGTCTTTTCAACTAGAACACATGCAAGTAATGTATAAAGTATCCCCCGATTTTAAATACAATTACAATGTTGCATTCATGTTGGAGTTTGAGAAACAAGAATGTATGCAATATGATAAAAGATATCCTGATATAATCGAGTCATGGTGGGGGCAACCAGAGAAATTTAGAGCCGACACTCACAACATTTATTCCACAACGTTGTTGAAGCTCATATGATTTATGTGGATATGATGCTGTGTAGGCTATTTGGGAAGAAGAGTCCCACTCACTTCCCAGTGGCATGGCTATCAATTATGCACGAGGTGGTCGAGGGATACTCTTTCAACTGGGCCAAGATGTTGTCGGATAATCTGGCCAAAGAAATCACCGAATACCAGCTAGCTAAATCAAAGGGACAATCTTCCCCTTTCTACATGTATGCATATATTATGGATTCCATATGCTTCATAACCCCTTTCCCACTAATGAATTGGAGTTGTACCCCAACCAGTGTAGAACCTGTACACTTTTACCATTCCAAACCGTGGGAGGAAAAGTCCAAAGATTTATTCTACAAAATCTACCATTATGTAGTGGTGCCCATTCATATAGATTTATATGGTTTCCCACCCCCTCAGATTTCAGATAGACTCATGGGAAACCTGGGAAAAATAGAAGACTGGTTCATAGACAAAAACATTTCCTACATCAGGGTTTTTAGATGCTCAGTTCCTCCTCATGCTCTTCTGAGGTTTTTACCAGACCGACTAGTATGCCGAGAAGTAGCTTATCAAACAATGACAGGGGGTATCAATAAGGAGATGAAAGAAACCCAGAAAAAGGTATGGCCTACCTTCCCTCTCCAGGTCGGTATGTTTTCATTATTAGACTTTGGTCACTCAAAATTTAAGGCTGCATCTTTGGAGGATGTCAAGTTGGTTGACATCGATTTTAAAAGGCACGACCCACAAAAAATAGTGGAAAATCACTTGGCCCAATACAACCTGAAGAAATATGTGCAAGAGAACTCTCCACATGATGAAATGTTCATGGGGATCAAGTCCTATGAGGAAGTACTGGACATAGTTCAAACTTTGTCCCCAGATCAACATGACAGTTTATTTAGTTTTCAAAGACACAGACAAAGCAACTTTCCAAAAGTAATACAGGGAGAATGGACAACCAATTCACCTACACAGGAAACTGTGCCTCAAGGTTTTGAAACTGAGGAAAACCCAATGAGCACTGAATTTTTAATGCAGAAAGTAGAGGCTTCACTATCAAATCCATTATGCACTCAAGCAAAGTCTCAGCTTGAATCCTTCCTAAAGAAAGGGTAGAATACATCTCCTTCTACACCAACCACATCTGCTGCCCATACCACTGAGCAACAACTGTCCACGGAGATAGGTTCCCCTATTACTTCATTGACAACATTGCAGTCAAGTTTCAGGGATCCTGGTTCCGAAGTCATTTATGTGGGTGATCGTACCCCAATTTCACCCGAAGAGATGCACCCTTCGGACTTCTTCTTCAACAAGAAAAGTAGGGCCATCGTCAAATGAGAAACACATAAGAAAGATGGAGTGATGGTCAAAAGGTAAAGAATGGTGTATTATGGACAGAATCGAGATGATACAAAATTTTCCAAGGAAGTTGCAGGTTTGTTGGGCACTTTCTCTACTGCTAATCAATGGTTTGTAGAAAATTTGGCCGAGCAAATAAAATAGAGAGACCTGTTGGTAGGGCAGTTGCAAGACCAAATAATGACCATGGAACAAAATGTGAATAATAAAAGAACAAATATTTTGAACAGGTCATAGCTTACGACAGGCATCAATTTCAACATTTGCAAGCTAACCTTGAAGAGCTCTATCCGAATTCACAAGCCAACAAAGGTTTGATCACTCAACAAGAGGAGTTAATAAAGCAATTTCAAGCCAGGTTAGGCTGGACTGAAGGTACATCAATAGAGATATCATCTTTTCAGACTCAAGCACTTGAGGTAAATGAAAAACTAGAAATAGACCAGCAAGGACTCTTCATCAAGGTCGATGCCATCCAAAAATACTAACAGGCAGTAGACCTCACTCTAAAAGATATCTATATCAAAGAAAGAGAAGATCACTCATCTCAAGTTAAGTTTCAAGAGGATGTCTTATTAGTACCAAAGGATGATGTCTCAGATGTTCATCGACTTTCTCTTTCAGAACAAATAAGAGGTGATATGGTTTTAAAGGCCTCAGAAACAAATTTGGTAGAAAGAAAGAGACTTTCCAGAGATGTAAATGAAGCTTGTCTAGAAGCGTTGACATCACTAGACAAAGGACTAACTGAATTTGAAGGAAAATCTATTTCTAAATCCCTGGGTCAAATTGATATAGCAAAGAATCAGTATAATCCCAGAACAAGCAAAGAAGAAGCTCTGACGGCCATCCAAAATATGAACCAGATTGATCTCCTTCAAATAAATAAATGGATAGTAAACCCAAGCGTACAGTTATAGGTCACATCTCAAGGAGTGAAAAGGATACAAGAAAAGTTGGCTTAGATAGAAAGGAAGCTATACATTTTCCAAGAGAAAGAAGCAACTGAGGCTTCAAGGTTAGTGGTGAAATTATTGAGTAAATGCATCCAATGTGTTGAGTATGAGAAAACAAGCACATCCGGAAACAAGTAAGGAAACATGCACGTACCACTCATACATGTTAAGATAATACACCAACTGTATCCAGGCTAAATATGAGGAGAAGAAATGTTTCCGTCAACAAATAAAGAGACAAAGGGGAATGCTAGTGGAACTCTTCAGTTTTTACATTTTGTTTCCTTATTCAAAATATTTGCTATTTTTAATTATAAGAAGTCCAACCGTTTTAAGTTGAGGCATTTTTTATAAATAGATAGATTCAAGATCTATAAAAGGAAGCTTCTTGCCGATTGTAATAGATAAAACTCTCCTTATTGAGTATTAATACAAGTGCAGATAGAGATTCCAAATTTTGTTTAGTTTAGGTTATGTGTTTCTTATGTTTTTCCATCTCTCAGCATTTATTTAAGTATTTCCTTGATAAATGTTTGATTCCAATTTAGTACAACAACTACTGTAATCGTATTGCATCAGTAATTTATTAAGTAAGCAGTTTTTCCTCTGCAATTATTGTGAGTAAATCAAGACCTGTGAGCTATGGGGATTACTGTATTTTATACTTTATTCAAGGTTACACTATCTATTTTCTTCTACTACAACAAGGTGAGACTCTTCTGTAATTGATTCCTTGCTTTGTTTTACAGTCTTGTATTTTTCTCTCACACCATTCGATATTACAATTTTGACTCAGACACGAAATATGACCTATGTTCTTCCATACTATTAATTTCATTTAAGGATTTTTTCTCATTTAACTAAGGTATAAAAAGCCCTTCTAAAATACACTCTCTTTAAACTTTCATGATGCTTAACATTACTCTTTGAGCCTTAAGTTTAATCTCAGGAACAACATCGTTTTGGCGCCGTTGTCGGGGACGCAGAAACAAAGTTATTTTTCCCTGGGAAAACGACAAGGTAAGATTCTATCTTTGATAGTGAACAAATATTGAATACACAAAGTAAGGATATTTTTATCTTTCACTTGGTGATTCCACCATAGATAAACAGGCATTCGGTCGAAAGAATAACATAAAGAATCTAGATGATAAGAAAACCACACCTGTATCAAATCCTAAAAGGTTGTTGAAACCAAAGGGATACCTCAAATCGGATACCACATCAACAGGTAAAAAATACCAACCCAAAGTTGTACAAGTCAATACTAGGATTACGATTGAAGAACTAACCCCAAAAGATAATCTTAAACGAGCACCCTCTGCAGAGGCGTTAACTAATAAACCCAAGGTTAGATCTGAGAACCCCGAGGTAATTATACCCAAAGTAAAGATTGAGATTAACTCGCCTAATACACCTAAAAGTCAGAACAAAAGATCCTCCTCTTTACCCATTACCATTAATACTCTTTCGACCTCATCCTTTCTCGAGGTAAATATTTCAATTCTACGAAACCCTTAAGAGCATCTTTTATACCCCGATTCATCCCCTGTCGG
Source organism: Picea engelmannii (assembly GCA_009831015.1). NCBI lineage: Eukaryota > Viridiplantae > Streptophyta > Pinopsida > Pinales > Pinaceae > Picea > Picea engelmannii. The sequence goes on along the minus strand of ML783884.1, from coordinate 810,903 downwards.
TTCACCCATTTATACATCTTGTAAGTCTGAAGAAACCAATCCACGTTTTTCGTTCCCTCCTCTTATAGAATTTTCATCTCATAATGACCTTTTTCCGGAATTTCCTTCGCCACATCCCAAAGAAGTTGAAAGGTCACCACTTCGGTCCTTAGAAGTTTTAGAAAACACTCTTTTTTCCCAAAGTCCGCCCCCTAGACTTCCAATGGCTGCTGCTGGAGGAGGTGGTGTTGGAGGTGGTGGACAAGGTGGACAAGGTGGAGGGAAACCAAATATTTTTTCCAAGGTAGCTTCCAGATATGCTCCCCTCGTCCTTCCTGTCCCCCTTCATGATTTACCCAAAAACTACATGAAAAACCTACCGAAATTCATGGGGGAAGGATATTTAACCACAACCGAACATATAGCCTTCTTTGATCAGTTTGCTGACATTCTCGGCATTGAACACGAAGACGTTTACTCAAGGCTGTTAGTTCAAACCTTTGAAGGACAAGTGAGAACCTGGTTCCAGGGGCTCCTGGTAGGTTCCATATGGTCATACGATGATCTAGAAAACGCTTTTTTAAGACAATGGGGGGAAAATAAAGACCATATTTATTGTTTGACTGAATTCGGGGCTCTAAGGAAAAGGAATTCTGAGTTGATTCTCAAATTTACTCATAGGTTTAACAAACTCTACCATAATATCCCAGCCAAAGTTAAACCCTCTCAACCTGCAACAAAGGTAACTTTCGCAGGGGCTTTTGAACCCGACTTTGCCCTACTTTTAAAAAAAAGAAGATCTACCACTATAACAGGGATGTAAGACGATTACATCGAAATTGAATCAAATATGATGGAATCTGGTAAATTAAAATCAAAGGTTGAGACAAGAACCAAAGAACCTAAACACTTCAGGGAACAAGCAGGACCCTCGGGATCTAGGAAGTCTGCGGAAGAAAAAATGGATGAAATGGATAAGATAATCAAAGACTTGTCAAAAAAATTATCTAGAATGGAACTAGACCAAGCCAAACCTGTTCCATTCACTAGAAATCAGTTCAGGAGAAATCCTAAACCCCATACACAACAAAGACAAGTGAAAAATAAAGAGAAAAAAATCCAATCTCCATTTAAAACGAATTTTTTATGCAAAGGGATAATATGAAAAACTATGAGGGGTTAGAAGAGGATATAAACAACCTTAGTGATGATGACCATGAACCTCACTTAAATAGATAGGATTACGAAAGATATCTAGAACTAGAACCCCTATTTAGTAATGAGGAAAGTATAAATAATTTGGGAGAGTCTGCATATCAAGGGATCATCGATTCCATAATGTCCAAACTCTAAAAAAAGTATAATTTAAGGCCTAGAGAAACAAATACAATAAGGGTTCCACCGAAAAAGATTTTATCAATAAATAAAATGAATGAGGCAGTTGTTACTAAACCACTAGTTGAAACACAAGCTGCCCGAACAAAAACAGTTGAAACAAGAGAAACATAAACTAAGAAAACAAAGAATATTGAAACACAAGCTACAACTAGAGAAATTGAAAAAACAACGAGAGGTTTCAGTTTAGAAAATGAACTAAATTAAATCAAAATCCCAATGCCCCTAGTTGAACTTGCCAAGAATCAAATTTATAAAAAATAGATTGGTAAAATGATTAATTTTTCTGATGCTGAATGTCACACATATGTGATCAGTCTACAAGATGAAAGACTGACAATTATGTTTGGTCCGCACATAAAAAATACTAAGGATTTTATTGCTCCATTTTTTATTACATTGATTGTGCATGACCACTTACTTCACAACTGCATGCTATATTCTAGAGCCTCTCATAACTTAATGCCTAAAATTATTATGGAAAAATTGGACCTCGAAATCACTAGACCCTATCAGGACTTATATTCGTTTGATTCTAGGAAGGTTATGTGTCTTGGCATGATCAAAGATTTGGTAGTGAATATTTCACAGATTCCCGTAAAGAGTATCCCTATGGATGTAGTTGTTCCTGACGTCCCTGCCAAGTATGGTATGCTTCTAGCCAGGTCTTGGGGCACACAGTTAGGAGGATCACTTCAACTGGACATGACTTATGCTATGATCCCGATTTTCGGTGGACAATTTAATCGACTGTACAGAGAGACCATACTGACATATACTGTAAGTGGCCCCCAAAGCTCAAACAATTACCCATTTTATGCCGTTGATCATGATTTAGGAAATTGTATTTTATCAATAGATGATGACTTTGAAGAATGTACAAAAGAAGAAAACAAAAACATAGAAAAAACAAAGAAAAAACAAAGAAAAGTGTAAATAGTGGAGAAGGAGTATGGAAAATGTTTCTCGATGGCACTTTGTCCTGCAAAGGGGCAAGGACCAGAGTGTTATTCATTGCACTTGGAGATGAATACATCATCCCCTTTTCATACAGATTACAATGGGAAATTGTTTATATAAATAATGTATGTGAGTATGAATCTCTAGTCTTAGGATTAGAGGCTGCCAGGAAGATAAAAATTTAACATCTAATAGTTTATGGTGATGCAGAGCTTATTGTGAAACAAATAAAGCAACAATATCAAGCTAAACATCCAAGGCTAAGGTCATATTGGAATTGCACCTAGGATTTGATAGAGAATTTCTTCTCGTCATTTAACATTCATTACATTCCCTGAATGGAAAATCAACAGGCAGACTCCTTATCCAAAGAAGATGCAACGTTTGTACCACCTACTGTACTAAAGATGAAGTATCATATTGAGATGAGACACAGACCTTTGATCCCAAATAATTTGCAGCACTGACAAGTTTTTGAAGATGACGAGTAGATTAAATAGTTCCTAGAAATGGTTGACGAGTTCTCTGAGACTCATATAGATCAAGAAAATCAGAATGATCCTATCTGGATAAGCAGGAAGGTGAAGATCTTGAAAACTTCCAGGATAATATTGAAAATCATTGAATGCTTGTGTTTAAGAACAATCATATCCCCATAGGTATGATACCCTTAGAAAGATTGTTTGACCAAGATGATATACCCTTAAGATATACCTTACGACCTCATCCCGAAGAGGTTAAATACTGTAATATAGGAACTAAAGAAGATCCTAAACTGGTCAAGATATCTAAGTACCTCCCAGCCTAGGTAAAAAATAAATATGTTGAATTGCTTAAACAATATAAAGACTTCTTTGCATGGTCCTATGGCGATTTGAGAACTTAGAATACCTCTGTAATTGAACATAAGATTCCTTTGAAGCATGGTATCAAACCTTTCAGGCAAAAGATGAGACAAATAAATCCTATCCTCTTTCCAGTAATAGAAAGAGAATTTGAGAAGCTTCTTGATGCAACGATTATCATTCCACTCATGTATTCAGAATGGGTAGCAAATATGGTACCCGCCAGGAAGAAGAGCGAAGAAATAAGGCTTTGTGTAGATTTCAAGAATTTAAACCGATCATCCCTCAAAGACATCTACTCACTACCAAAAATGGATCATGTCCTGGAAAAATTAGTTGGAGCTAACAGAATGTCTATGATTGACAATTTTTCCGTATACAACCAAATTGTTGTCCATGAAGATGATAAGGAAAAAACTGGATTTACTACTCTGTGGGGAACTTTCATGTATGATAAAATACCATTTGGTTTGATGAACGCAGGGGCCACTTTCCAAAGAGCGATGGATATAACTCTCATTGGTGAGAGAGATAAAAAAAAATTATTTACTTAGATGATCTAACATTCTTCTCCAATTCTGATGCAGAACATCTGATTCATCTTAAGCAAACCTTCGAGAAATGCCGAAAATTTGGTTTGTCGCTTAACACTAAGAAGTCACATTTTTCTATGCAGGAAGGCAAGATTATGGGTCATATAGTTTCAAAGGATGGTATCAAGGTCAACCTTAAGCAAGTCGAGGCTATTGACATGATAAACATTCCTAGAAATAAGAAATAAATCCAGTCTTTTTTAGGGAAGATAAATGTTTTGAGAAGATTGATCCCTAACTTTGTTGAAATTGTCAAACTAATCACAGATATGTTTAAAAAAGATAGTGAAACGAAATGGACTACTGAGGCTAAAGCATCATTCGAGCGGGTTAAGAAATATATAAGCGAAGTACCAATGTTAGCTAGTCCGAACTATACTAAGGAATTCCTGATTTTTTCTTTCGCATCTGAACATACTATCACAACGGTACTCCTACAAAAGAACAAAGAAGGTTTCAAGCAACTGATAGCCTTTTTCAGTAAAAGTCTCAGAGATTCCGAATTGAGATACGATATACTGGAAAAACAAGCTTACGCAATGGTGAAAGCTCTCAAATATTTTAGGACATATGTATTGTATTCCAGGATAATCACTTATGTGCCAACAAGCTCTGTCAAAGATATCTTGGTACAACCAGATAGTGATGATAGAAGGGGTTGGTGGTTAGCTAAAATTCAGGACTTCAATCTAGAAGTAAAACCAAACAAGCTAGTCAAAGGTCAAGGCCTAGAGAAATTATTAGCATAATCAAATTTAAAGGCACTTGGGATAAATCACCTGGAATCACAAAGATATATCCCAGACATAGAGGAACTTGATGATCAAACCCCTACAGTCCATATCGAATATAAATTCTCTTCCTCTAATTGGTATCGTGATATTGTTTCATACCTCCTTACCCTTCAGTGCCCGAGTGACATGACTCCATCCAAAGCGAGAATGTTGAAGATACATGCAGTTAAATACTGTATGATTGAAGGTCAATTGTACTGGAAAAATCCTCTAGGTTTCTTACTACGTTGTTTAACAGAACCTAAAATAGAGAATGTCATAAATAAATTTCATGAAGGAGTGTGTGGAGGACATCACACCTGGAGGGAAACAACCTATAAGATTCTAAGAGCTGGATATTATTGGCCAAAGTTATTCAATGATGTGAATGCCAAAATCAGAGCCTGCAACCCCTGCCAACTATTCTCTGGTAAGAAAAATCTCCCTGCACTACCTTTAGTCCCAGTCAAAACAAAGGCTCCTTTTCAACAATGGGGTCTAGACTTCATCAGATAAATCCACCCACAGTCAAGCGCCCAACATAAATGGATTTTAACTGCTACCAATTATTTCAAAAAATGGGTTGAGGCCATTCCAACTCGGAATGCAACTGATTCAGTGGTAATAAACTTTTTGGAAGATTACATCCTATCAAGGTTTGGTTTCCCTTGAAAAATAGTCACGGACAATTCCCAAGCTTTCAAATCTATGTCAATGGTAATTTTTTGTCAAAAATATAATATTGTGTTAGGACATTCTACAACCTATTATCCTCAACAAAATGGGTTGGCCAAAACGTCGAACAAGAGTTTGATGAATATAATCAAGAAAGTTTTGATGGAGAATAAGAAGGCTTGGAACGTTCACCTAAAGTACACCTTATGGGAAAACCAAATCGACACTAAGAAATCAATAGGTATGTCCCCTTTTCAAATGGTTTATTGTACCGATGTTGTCCTTCCTATCAATATTGTGCTTCCTGTGAAAAAGTTGTGGAAAGACGCAAGTGAAGATACACATGACGTAACGAGGAGGATAAAGAAAATAATTTAAGTCCAACAAGATAGGGTCGAAGTTGATGACAGACTTCAAAAATACCAAGATAATCTGAAAGCCCTTTTTGATAAAAAAATGAAAGACAGGGAGTTCCTTCCCGATGATCTAGTTTTAAAATGGGATGCTAGAAAAGAATATGTAGGAAAACACGACATGTTTGATCATATCTAGTTCGGACCATTCAGGATTGCAACTACATAGGGAAGGAATTCCTTCCTACTGGAAAATCTCAACGAAAAAACTTTTGACGCCCCTATCAACGGACACTATCTAAAATATTTTATGCAATAATCATAATTCACATTACCATTGTATATACCGGTTTTGGTTTCTTGTTTCAATTTGCAATTTCATTTTCCTTCATAGATTATTTAAATTTTACCTCTTCGTTGTAAATAAACCAAGTTTTATTCGATATCATAAAAGAAAAATATAAAATATCTGTACTGCATATCATTTCTATTCTGCAGAATTTTTTGATTTTTTATTTTCATTCTCTTACAAAATACTTATTATCAGATGAGAATAAGGAGGTATCGGAATCTAACACTCAGTTTTCAAAACATTTGTTTTCTCTCAAAACAGGTGATGAATTAAAAAATTGCGTTGATTGAAATTGTAAATGAAATCCGAGGTATGAACTTCTATACTTATTGTTCAAACTTAAATGCTAAAGGAAATTTTATCGGATATAAATAAGGTTATACTCATGTAAATATAATCACCTGATCAAATATAAGAAAAGTATAAATCTGTAGTTTTTCCGAGTCAAGCGAAAAATAAAACAAAACATAAGAATAAAAAGGGGGCTTAAAAAAAAAGAAATAAAAAAAGAGAAGCTTGATAATCAAGAAGTGAACTTGTGTAGAAATAGGATCCTTTTGTGTCAAACCCTCTAATGTCTTTGTTCAGTTTCATTTGGCCTATCTTCGAGATTTTACTCTACTTTGATTTTCACTACCTGTCCTTAAGTATTCATAGAAATAAAGAATTTCACCTTGACTCAGAAAACTTAAAAACATATCTTCAAAACAAGGTCAGGTGAAAATATTTATGTTCCTCTGATTTTAATTGAAAGAAAGTATGTCTAGGATAATCCTGATAAGTTTATCTCTTTTAACATATTTTAACTGATTAACTCACTCAAGGCTAATCCCTGGAAAATAAAAATTCCCCATAAGATCTTCCATATAGGAAAAGATGTATTGAAGATTGGGAGAGAATCAGTTCATAGTACAATAAAAAATTGTTGACAGACCTTCATTGTCAAATCTTAAGAAGATATCATCCCTGTATGATACATACAAATTGATTTCCCCCAATTCAAAATTAAAAAAAAAATATAAGACAGATGGTGAAAGGAAATTAATATAATGATTTCCCCCATCTAGTCCGAGACAAATGGTGAAAGGAAATTCCTAAATCGATTGCCCCCATTTTGTCCAAAAGAGATGATGAAAGGAAATTCATGTAATGGTTTCCCTCAGCTCAATAAAATGAATTTTTTTTAATTGAAGTGGTGAAAGGAAATTCAATGGGAGACGTAGATAACTTCACCGAGGTACTGAACAGGATCGTTGGCAGTGAAGCAATATCTATGATATCTGTAAGGCTGTCGTACACATATAAACATACTCTGGTATCTATTTCTCTTTATGTTAATATTTACATTCTAAACCGACAAGGGATTCCTTGAAATAAATTGTTAAAATCACTTTGCCTTGATGCAAATGAAATCAACCAAAGTATGATACTTTATTTAAAGTTGTTTTGATTATCTTAAACAAATAAAAACTCCATTTCAGGAAAAGGAAACTATTAATAGCCTAACTGGAGATCAATAATTGAGTTTTGAAGGTTTTCTAAGACTTGTCTGAAGTCCAATTTTTCTCTGTATGAATTTTTTCCCAAAGGTGTTTCCCAGAAATACAATGACGACTCCATTTACCCAATAAATGAACTTTCTCTACTGTTCTTCCATGCCACATAGGGAGATGCGATTCCAAGATGGAGCCTATGTTGGAACATATATAATCCTAAAATTTGAGATTTGCATTCTCCACTTCATGAAAATACAATCTTTCCCAAAGTGGTAACTCAAAAAGTTAACCTTCGAAATTCTAACCAGATTTATTTCTAGTTAATTGGTCATAAGGCGCACACGACATCCACCGTTGATGAAGTTCCCCAGTTGATTGAACGACCCCCTTCTCCCCATATTTTTGGAGCCACATGATTATTAAAGAGTAAAAACACTAAATGTTTGGAGATTCGCGCTTCGGGTGTTTCAATAGGTCTTCATGATTAAAGTCCCGAAACCCTAAAGTGTCTATTATCCCTTTTTCATAAACCTTTAAAGAAGACGAGTCATAACACACGTGTATTTTTTGAGTCTTCCCTAGGTTGACACATGGCACCCCCTGGTCTTGATACGTCATCTATAATGACGTCATTTTTGTCACGTCACTATGGGAGATGACCTTTCAGGAATATAACAAAGAGCTAACTCGCAAATCCACGAAGCATTAAAATGTTGAAATGTTAAATCTTAATTATCTAAGTTAATCCTAGTGAAAGCATAATTAACGAATTCAAGTTTCGGAATTCAGACGTTTACCATTCATCATATCCTAAAATATCCGAAGTGCGAACTTCCGAAACATTTGAACTTAAAAGTGATTAATTAAAACTTACAAATGATTATCGGATAATTAATCTTTTCACAATTCTGGGTTTCGGGGATTTCTTTTCGAGCTACATTTAAAAACCTCGAAGTATGAATACCCGAACCACTTAAAGTTAAACACGATTAATAGATGTGTTAAAATAGATTATCTCGTATTTAACCTTTCACAGATTTGCAACTCCCGAACGCAAACCACTGAATATTAATGGCATTTATCATAAATCAACAGTAATGATTTTTAGTGTGGATTGTGGATCGCTAGATATACTTTCTCATTAAGGTTAATAAATTTGTCGTTAGTAAAGTTATACTTGAATCAATGCACATGAGGTGAATAAGAATTATTGATTTTGAATTCTATTTTCATCTTTGTAGAGTAGTAAGTTTTATTCAACTGAGAAGCTCACACATTCCCCTGTAACAGGTAACCCCGTTCCGATTTTATCGATATCATGGCACCACAAAAGATGATTAAAGTAGTTGGTGAAGGTGCAAATACGAATGTAGACATTTTATTAGATACCAAACCATGAGCCATAGACACGATGAAATCTTGGACACGGGTGTTCGAGATTTTGGAACATGAGCTTATAAATTACCTAGAAGATTCAGGCGATGAAGTGAACAAAGATCATGCAAAGAAACTCAGGGATATAGCTCAGTTAGAGCTACATGAAATAGTTGTGCGACTGAGACTCATGCCGTATAATGACATGATAGGCTGGGCCCTGGAAAATGTCGACATTCAAAGAAAGAGCATTTTCAACTCTCAAAAGGTTGTTGTTGGGTCTTTTCGACCATAACACATACAAGTAATGTATAAATTGTCCCCCGATTTTAAATATAATTACAACGCTACATTCATGATGGAGTTTGAGAAACATGAGTGTATGCAATATGATAAAATCTATCCTGATATAATCAAGTCCTGGTGGGGGCACCTAGAGAAATTCAGAGCCAACACTCACCACATTTATGCCACAACGTTGTTAGAATCTCATATGATTTATATGGCTATGATGATATGTAGGCTATTCAGGAAGAAGAGTCCCACTCACTTCCCGATGGGATGGGTGTCAATTATGCACGAGGTGGTCGAGGGATACTCTTTAAACTGGGCCAAGATGTTGCCGGATAATCTAGACAAAGAAATCACTGAATACCAGCTGGCTAAATCAAAGGGAAAGTTCGCCCCTTTCTACATGTATGCATATATTATGGATTCCATATGCTTCATAACCCCTTTCCCACTAATGAATTGGAGCTGGACCCCAACCAGTGCAGAACCTATACACTTTTACCATTCCAAACTGTGGGAGGAAAAGGCCAAAGATTTATTCTACGAAATATGCCATCATGTAGTGGTGCCCATTCATATTTCTTTATATGGTTTCCCACCCCCTCAGATTTCAGATAGAATCATGGGAAACCTAGGAAAAATAACAGACTGGTTCATAGACAAAAACTTCTCCTACACCAGGGTTTTCAGATGCTTAGTCCCTCCTCATGCTCTCCTAAGGTTTTTACCAGACCGACTAGTATGCCGAGAAGTATCTTATCAAACAGTGACAGGGGACATCAACAAGGAGCTGAAAGCATCCCAGAAAAAAGTATGGCCTACCTTCCCTCTTCAGGTCGGTATGTTTTCATTATTAGAATTCGGTCACTCCAAAGTGGAGGTTATAGATCTGGAGGATGTCAAGTTGATTGACATCAAGTTTAAAAGGCACGACCCACTGAAAATCACGAAACATTACCTGGCCCAATACAACCTAAAGAAATATGTGCACGATAACTCTCCACACGATGAAATGTTCAGGGGGGTCAGGTCCTACAAGGAAGTACTAAACATAGTTCAAACTTTGTCCCGAGATCAACAGGACAATTTCTTCAGTTTTCAAAGACACAGACGAAGCAACTTGCCGAAAGTAATACAGGGAGAATTGACAACCACTTCAGCTACAGAAGAAACTGTACCTCTAGGTTTTGAAACATGGAGCTCTGGAAAACAAGATACTGAGGAAAACCCAAAGAGAACCAAAGTTTTAATGCAGGAAGTAGAGGCTTCACTATCAAATCCATTAGGCACTCAAGAAAAGGCTTAGCTTGAAGCCTTCCTAACGAAAGGGTAGGATACATATCCTTCTACACCAGCCACATCTGTTTCCCATACCGTTGAGCAACAACCCTCCAGGGAGATAGGTACCCCTATTATTTCATTGACACCATTACAATCAAGTTTCGGGGATCTTGGTTCTGAAGTCATTTATGTGGGTGATCTTACCCCAATTTCACTCGAAGAGATGCCCCCTTTAGACTTCTTCTTTAGAAAGAAAAGGAGGGCCATTGTCAAATGAGAAACACATCAGAAAGATGGAGCGATGGTCATAAGGCAAATAATGGTGTATGATGGAAAGAACTGAGATGATACAGAATTTTCCAAGGAAGTTGCAGGTTCGTTGGGTGCTTTCTCCACTGCTAATCAATGGTATGTAGAAAATTTGGTCGAGAAACTAAAACAAAGAGACCTGCTGGTAGGGAAGTTTCAAGACCAAATAATGACCATGGAACAAAATGTGAAGAATAATATGAACAAATATTTTGAACAGGTCAAAGCTTATGATAGACATCAAATTCAATAGTTGCAAGCTAACCTTGAAGAGCTCTATCTGAATTCACAGGGCAACAAAGGCTGGATCACTCAACAAGAGGAGTTAATAAAGCAATTGCAAGCCATTTTAGGCTTGAATGAAGGTAAATCATTAGAGATATCAACTTTTTGGACTCAAGCACTTGAGGTAAATGAAAAACTAGAAATAGCCCAACAAGATCTCTTCATGAAGGTTGATGCCATCCAGAAATACCACCAGGCAGTAGAACTTGCTCTAAAAGATATCTATATCAAAGAAAGAGAAGCTCGCTCAACTCGAGTTAAGTTTCAAGAGGCTGTGTTATTAGTACCAAAGGATGATGTCTTAGATGTTCATCGACTTTCTCTTTCGGAACAAATAAGAGGTGATATGGTTTTAAAGGCCTGGGAAACAAATTTAGCAGAAAGAAAGAGACTTGCCAAAGATGTAAATGAATCTTGTCTAGAAGAGTTGACATCACTAGACAAAGGAATAATTGATTTTGAAGGAAATTCTATTTCTGAAGCCCTGGGTCAAATTGATATAGCAAATAATCAGTATAATCCCAGAGCAAGCAAAGAAGAAGCTCTGTTAGCCATCCAGAATATGAACCAGATTGATCTCCTTCAAATAAATAAATGGATAGTAAAACCAAGCTTATAGTTACAGCTCACATCTCAAGGAGAGAAAAGGATACAAGAAAAGTTTTCTCAGATAGAGAGGAAGCTATACACTTTCGAGGTGAAAGAAGCAACTGAGCCTTCAAGGTTAGTGGTGTGATTATTGAGTAAATGCATCCAATGTGTTGAGTATGAGAAACCAAGCACATTCAGAAACAAGTATGGAAACATGCATATAATGCTCATACATGTTAAGATCAGATGCCATTTTTATCTAGGATAAATATGAGGAGAAGAAACATTTCCGCTAGCAAACAAAGAGACCAAGGAGAATGCTAGTGGAACTCTTTAGTTTTTACATTTTGTTTCCTTATTCAAAATATTTTCTACTTTTAATTATAAGAAGTCTAACCGTTTTAAGTTGAGACAGTTTGTATAAATAGATAGATTCAAGATCTATCAAAGGCTGCCTCTTGCTGATTGTAATAGAGAAAACTCTCCTTATTGGGTATTAATACAAGTGCAGACAAAGATTCCAAATTTTGTTTAGTTTGGGTTATGTGTTTCTTCTGTTTTTCCATGTCTCAAAATTTCTTTAAGAATTTCCTTGATAAATGTTTGATTCCAATTTAGTACAACAACTACTGTAATCGTATTGCACCTGTAATTTATTAAGGAAGAAAATTTTCCTCTACATTTACTGTGAGTAAATCAAGACCTGCGAGCTGTGGAGATTATTGTATTTTATACTTTATTCAAGGTTACACTATCTATTTTCTTCTACTACAACAAGGTGAGACTCTTCAGTAATTGATGCCTTGCTTTGTTTTATAGTCTTGCATTTTATCTGACACCATTCGATATTACAATTTTGAATCAGACATGAAATACAACCTTTGTGCTGCTATACTGTTAATTTCATTTAAGGATTTTTTCTCATATAACTAAGGTAGAAAAAGAGCTTCTAAAATACACTCTCTTTAAAACTTCATGATGCCTAACATTACTCTTTGAGCCTTAATTTTAATCTCAGGAACAACACCTGACATCAACAATCCTCTCAGGAGATAGAAATAGATTCCCTTCCTCATCTAGTGGAGGAAGATCTGTCGAAGTAGTGACTTGTTGTCCCAATTCCTTCTCGTGGCAGGATACATGGAAGGTGTTGTGGATCCTACCACCCTTTGGTAGCTCCAACTCATATGCTACTTACATAACTCTCCTAATCACTCTGTAGTGTCCATAAAAGCAAGGGCTCTTTAGCTTCTCTGCACCGTTTCTTTAACGACGATTGTTTGTAAGGATGAAACTTGAGAAAGACTAGATATTCAACCTCAAAGTTGTGTTCTACCTTGTTCCTATCAAAGTACATATTTTGTTGATTCTGAGAAGCCTACAAATTCTCCTTTAGGACTCTCAAGATATCTTGACTTTCCTACAAGCAGTCTTTGGGTTTGGAACCTATGCTCTCCCCAAATTCCAAACAAACAAAAAATGGAGCATCATAGCCATACAATACCCTGTATGGGCTCATCCTGATGGACATGTGATGAGTTGTATTGTAGCAATGCTCCCGGATATGAAACCACTTTATCCATGCCCGATGTTTCCTTGACACATAGTTCCTCAGGTACCCCTCAAGACATTTTTTTACAATCATTGTCTATCTATCTGTCTCGGGATGATAGCTAGTGCTAGGTGTAAACTTTGTCCCAGATAATATGAGTATCTCTTGCCAAAACGTGCTAAGAAAACTACTATCTCGATCATTGACTATGCCCCTCGAAAGACCATGGAGTCTGAACACCTCCATGAAGAATATATTTTCTACCTTAAATGTAGTAAACTCTGTAGGAATGGAAAATAAGTGTGCATATTTAGTCAATATGTCCACTAGCACATAGATACAGTCCTTGCCCTGCACCTTTGACAATCATGTGATGAAGTCCATGGAAATGTTATCCCACTTTTGTTCCAGGATTGGAAATGGTTGAAGAAGTCCTGCAGTATGTGTGAACTCTGACTTGTTCTATTGGAAGGTCATGCACTCCTTCACATGATGAAGTACATCCCCCATGATACAATTCCATGAGAATCTCTCCCTCACCTTCCTGTAGGTCTTCATATACCCCTGGTTCTCTATCAGTTGTACGTCATCTACTACCCTCAAAATATTATCCTTGAGTGTGGACTCATGGACAAGATAGATCATGTGTTTGTAGTATATGATATCATTCAATACCTTGTACTTGTCATTCTGAATAATTCCCTCCATTAGATCTCAAGAGAAGGTATTCTTGGAATATTCCACCAAGAGAATGGACTTCCAATCTACTAAGATCTCTGTCATGGAGAAGAATACAGGTCTCCTCGATAAGGCATCAACAACTATATTCTTCTTCCCTTTTACATACCCGATGTCAAAATCATATGCCTACACCTTACTCACCCATTTTGTATTCCTTTCATTCATGTCCCACTGCTCCAATAAATATCTCAAGATGTAGTGTTCAGTCCTTACCACAAAGTGTCCTCGTACCAAGTATTGTATGAATTTGTCCAATTCATGCATGATGAACAACATATCCTTATCATAGATTGGATAGAGATTCTAAGGCTCCCATAGATTTCTTCTCTTGAAAGCTATCAGGTGTCGGTTCTGCATTGATACTTTTCATATCCCTTCACTGGATGCGTCACACTCCAAGAAAAAAGGTTGTGTGAAATCGAGGAGGGATAATACTAGGAATGTTAGAAAAATAGGATCACGGAGCAATAAAATAAAACAAATGTTAAAATAAAACAAATGTGGAAATAAAACACAGAAGACACACAATACAATAGATACATAGATATACATGGTTCACCCAGTGTGGGCTACATCCACCAGATAAATTGCCAGGTCTTTCCTTTATAATTATCCAACAAATGAAGGGATACAACATACAACACACCCACTGTAACTTCCTCTTCTTTCTCTCACAGTCTCCTCACATAGAATACAATATTCACAATGATACATAGATGCAATACATTTCCCTCATAAAAGAGGGTTTCCTTCTAGAGAAAAAAACCCTAACATAAATTCTACCATCAGATTTGCGACCTTATAATGAATGGTCCATATTTACTATGAAATTACAATATACATTTACAAGGCAATTTTTCTTCTGGGGGCCCGCTTGCCCCCTGATCCAGCAGGGGGGGTAGCCCCCCCTGGACTCCCCCACGTGGAGTAGTGTACATTCTTCTGGGGTGTAAAGTATTCATGGGGTATAAACACATATGAAAACAAATACCTCTGAATCAGGAAGATAATCAGGCTCCACAACCAACAATCTCCCACTTGTATACTAATCTTAACAATTCCACGGTTGTTGTATATGCTGGACTATGATCCTTCTTGGACCTGGAAAATTTATCATCTTCACCTTCATGCTTGAATACCAACTGAAACTAAGCAAGAACTCAGTTTCTCCCTGGTTACTCCCTTAGTAACATGTTTGCAGGATTCTGGCTAGTGTGTATCTTTTCCAACTTCAAATGTCCATCTTCCAATATAGATCGTATGAAATGAGTTGTATATGGTTAGTCTTAGAATGGAAGGTTGAGGTATTTGAAAGATGAATGACACTCTCACTATCAGAGTACAACCTTCTATTCTCTTTCTTATTTCCCAATTCCTCCATAAACCTCCGTAACCAAATCATTTCTTTACTAGCCTATGTAGAAAAAACATACTCTTATTATGTTTTTGAAAGTGAAACAACCTTTTGCAGTTTCAAAATCCAACTTACTGATGTTCCACCTACAGTAAAAACATACCCTGCGGTGCTCCTCCTACTATATTTATAACCTGCCATATCTGAATCAACATATCCCTGTAGAGCAGTGTCTGAACCTTCAAAACATAATGCATGAGTAGCAATACCTCTCAAATACCTAATAATCCACTTTACTGCCTCCCAATGTTCTTTACCTGGATTGTTCATATACCTGCTCACAACTCTCATTGCATATGAAATATCTGGTCTTGTGCAAACCATCACATACATAAAGCTACCAACTGCTGATGAATAAGGGACCCTGGAAATGTATTTTAGCTCCTCCTGTGTCTTGGGACACATTTCCCTAGTTAATTTGAAATGACTGTCCAAAGGTGTAGTAACTGGTTTTGCATTCTGCATTCTAAACCTTTCCAACACCTTCTCTATGTACTCACCCTGAGACAATGTCAATTTGCGATTTTTCCTGTCTCTTGTTATTTTCATACTAAGGATTTTCTTTGCAACACCCAAATCCTTCATCGCAAATGAATTAGATAATTTCTTCTTGAGCACATTTATAACCTGCATATTAAACCCTGCAACAAGTGTTCCATCTACATGCAATAGAAAGATAATATAGCTTCCATTTTCTATCTTTTTAAAATAAACACAATGATTAGAATGAGATCTACTATAACCTTGTTATGTCATAAACATGTCAAACTTCAAATACCACTGCCTTGGAACTTTCTTTAGGCCATACAATCTCTTCTTCATTCGCATACCAAATTCTCCTTTCCTTTGACCTCGTAACCTTGTGGTTGTTGCATATAAATCTCTTCCTCCAAATCCCCATGGAGAAAAGTTGTTTTTACATCTAACTATCCAAGATGCAAATATTCTATTGCTACAAGACTTAAAATAGTCCTAATTGAAGTCATTTTAACAATAGGAGAAAATGTTTCATCAAAATCTATACCTTTATTTTGTGCAAACCCCTTTACAACAAGTCTATCCTTGTACCACGTTTTGCCTCCATATTCTTACTTCAACTTGTAAACCCATTTATTTTGCAATACTCTTTTTCTTGCAGGAAATTGAACCAAATCCCAATTTTGGTTATTTACCAAGGAATCCATTTCCTCTTTCATTCCTTGCTCCTACTTCTTTTTGGTGTCTACTTGCATTGCCTCTTCATAACATTCTGGTTCACCAGAATCTGTGAACAAAAAATAATACAATGAAGGAGAGTATCGTTCAGAGGGTCTACTTAACCTGGTAGATCTTATAACAACACTTGCAGGAGTTTGAGGTACCTTCTGATCCCGTTGTTGTAAATTTTGATTTTTTGGTACCTTTGGAATTTCTTTTTCAGTGATCTCATCAAGCACTGTGTATTCTAGTTTTTCTTTTTCCTGTTTCTTTCCCTGCAACTTATCTTTGTACATGACCTTCTCATTGAATATGAAATCTCTACTCCTAATGATTTTGTTATTTTCATAATCCCATAAGAGATAACCAAAATCATTAACACCATATCCAATAAAGGTACACTTCTTGGATTTTTCATCAAGCTTTGGTCCATTTTCTTTATCAATATGGACAAATGATTCACAATCGAAAGTGTTCAAAAATGAATAGTTTACATTTTTACCTGTACATGCCTCCTCTAGAATTCTACCATCCAAATATCTTAAAGTTCCTTTGTTTATTAAGTAAACAACAATATTTACAACATCTTCCCATAATTGTAAGGGAAAACCAACATGTAATCTCATACTCCATGCACGCTCCATGATTGTCCTGTTCATCCTTTCTGACACACAATTTTCTTGTGGTGTTCCTGGAACTGTCTTTTCTCTACGAATCCCATGATATGAAAAATAATCATCAAACTCCTTGCTGCAATATTCACCTCCATTGTCTAATCCGAGACACTTCAACCTTTTTTCTGTATCATTCTCAAACAAAGCTTTCCATTTCTTAAAAGTATCAAAACCATCAGATTTTTTTCGAATGCAATAAACTCAAGTTTTTCTAGTTGCATCATCAATAAAAGTAACATAATAACGAGTGCCACCAAGAGATGGTACATGAGCTGGTCTCCATACATCTGTATGCACAAGCTCTAACCTTTCACTCTTCATTTCTTTTCCGACTCTGAGAAATATGACTCTCTTCTGTTTTCCATAAACACAATGCTCACAGAAATCCAAATCAATTTGTTTAAGATCTGGCAACAAATTTATTTGTGAAGTATCTGCATCCCCTTCTCACTCATGTGTACAAGGATATGATGCCACAATGTTGTATCCACTCCTGTAGAAGCTAAAGAGATAGAAGAGTCAATATTACCAATACATAAACACAATGTACCTACCTCCTCTCCTTTTTCGATCACCAATGATCCTTTGATGACCTTCCACACCTTATAAATAAATATGGATATACAACATTCACTTGCCAACTCCCTGTTGAAATTAGATTTTTCCTTAGATCTGGAGCATGTCTTACCTCTTTCAACAACGATTGGTTTCCGTTGATTTTCTTTATTTTTACCTTTCCCATTACAACAATTTTGCATGGTGCATCAACACGGAAATGAACCTATCCAAAATCACCTTGAACATAATCTAGAAAATGTTTCCTATGGGGTGTGGCATGAAATGAAGCCCCTGAATCTACTACCCAAGACTCATAAATATTATCTACAGAAAGAATCAAAGTATCTTGTAACACATCACCTGTTACATTTGCTTCCTGATTTTTCTCCTGCTGTCCATCTCTTTGTTTCTTTGGAGCTCTGCAGTCTTTCTTCAGATGTCCTTTCTTCCCACAATTCCAACACTCTATCTTTCCAAATATCGATCTGGATCTTCCCTTCCTAGAATTCCCGCAGTTCCCTGATCCCTTTCCTATATCCTTTTGTCTTCCCATGTTCTCCATATTTAACGCATTACCTGATGCCTCACATGTTATTTTTCGTCGCATTTCCTCGCTAAGGATAACACCAACAACATCATCAAAGTTTAAAGTGTTTGAACCAGAGACAGATTTACTTACAGCCATGACCTAGCCATTCCCACTTTCTGGAAATGAGCACAATATTAGAAGATCCCTAACCTCATCATCAAATTCCACTTTTACATAACTTAGTTGATTAGTAACTGTATTAAATTCATTTAAATGATCTGCAATAGACCCACCTTCCGACATCTTCATATTAAATAATATTTTCAATAGAAATACCTTATTGGACGTCGAGGGTTTTTCATATAGTTTATCCAATGCATCCATTATCTCATTCGTTGTCTTTTCTTTCGAAATATTGAAAGCCACCGATGTTTCCAGGCTCAACCGCATCATTCTTAGTTCCTTTCTGTCAATAACCTCCCATTCTTCGTCCTTCATGGCCGTCAAATGCTTTTCTATTCCACTCAATGGTAGGAATAGATCCTTCTTATATAAATAATCTTCCATCTGCATCTTCCATAACTAGTAGTTTTGGCCATTAAATTTCTCGACCCTAAACCTTCCATCTTCCGCCATTTGTCCCACTTGAACCAGGAACCCTCTTTTCCTACGAGTTACCTTTTTCTCTGATACTAGTTGTTAGAAAAACAGGATCGCAGAGCAATAAAATAAAACAAATGCGGAAATAAAGCACAAAAGATACACAATAAAATAAAGACACATATATACGTGGTTCACCCAGTGTGGGCTACGTCCACCAAAGAAATTGCCAGGTCCTTCCTTTATTATTATCCAACAAATGAAGGGATATAACCTACAACACACCCACTGTAACTTCCTCTTATTTCTCTCACAATGTCCTCACACATAATACAATATTCACAATGATACATAGCCGCAATACATTTCCCTCATAAAAGAGGGTTTCCTTCTAGGGAAAAAAACCCTAACATAACTTCTACCATTAGATTTGCGACCTTGTAATGAACGGTCCAGACTTACTATGAAATTACAATATACATTTACAAGGCAATTTTTCTTTTGGGGGCTTCGCCCCCCAAACCCCCGTCGGGGGCCCACTTGCCCCTAAATCTCACAAGGGGGGTAACCCCCCCTGCACTCCCCCACATGGAAGTGTGTATATTCTTTTGAGGTGTAATTTCTTCATGGGGTATAAACACGACTGAAAAGAAAGACCTCTAAATCAGGAAGATAATCATGCTCCAAAACCAACAGGGAAATTTCTCATAACCCTCTTCATTATGTCGAATTATACATGTGCATCCTCTGATCATCAAAATGCCCCCTTCTTGGTGAGTTTTGTCAATGGCACAGCCAATTTCGAAAATCCTTTTACAAAAGTCCTATAATAGCTGCATATCCCGAAGAATCGTCACATATATGTGGGTGTCTTGGGGGTGGGATAGTCTAAGATGGCCTGGATATTTTCCTGATGCATATTTACTCCCTCAACACAAATCACATGCCCCATATATATGATCTCTGTCAAACCGAACTCACACTTTGTGTCCTTGGAAAAAAGTGACTTCTCCTCCATAATGGTGAGAATCGCGTCCACATGCTTCAAATGTTCCTCCCACGTCCTATTGTAGATAATAAGATCGTCAAAGAACACTAGTAATAATTTCCTCAATTGTTTGTTGAAGATATGGTTCATGCATGACTAAAAGGTAGTTGGTGTGTTAGTCAACCCAAAGGGCATGAATAGAAACTCATAGTGCCCATAGTGACACATGAATGTTATTTTATGGATATCCTCCTCTTTGACTCGAATCTGGTGGTATCCCAATCACATATCAACCTTTGAAAAGTACACTGCCCCATGTAGCTCGTCGATCATCTCATCAATCCTGGGTATTGGGTATCAGTTTTTGATGGTCTTCTTGTTTAGTTCCCTATAGTCTATGCACATTCTCATATTGTGATATTTCTTCTTCACCAGTACAACTGATGAAGCGAAAGGACTAGAGCTAGGCATGATATGTCCCTTCTCTAGAAATTCCTTTATGGCCTTCTCTATTTCGCCTTTGAATCTCTTTAGATGCCTATAGGGGGTGTTGATCATGGGATTTGACCCCTCTTCTAGCTCAATGACATGCTCAAATCCTCTGTCAGGTGGTCTCCCTTATGGAAATGGCTCGAGCACTCTTTCATTCTTTCCAAGAAATGCCTGAATATACATAGGGTAATGCTAGCGATCCTATGATGGCTTCTCCATGGTGATTAGTCACTCTGCTGCACAAGTCACGTCCCCGTGTTTAAAAAGGGCCTCCATGCACTAGTTAGACACAATCTGGGGGGCACCTATCGACATACCTCTTAAGATGACTCGTTGTCCACCCTTGTCCTAGAACTCCAACCTCATGTAACAATAATCCATCCGGATATCTTCCAATGTGTACAACCACTGAACTACTAGCATTATGACATAAAAGTCAAGAGTCAATGTATAATTTCCCAATGTTACTTATAATCCCCTGATCCTTTGAGGACATGTTATGGTGTACCCATATGCTACTACCACATTGAATCCCTCAAAATCCTCCACAGGGATACTTCTCCTAGTGACAAGTGCAACATCAATGAAGTTGTGGGTGGCCCCGCCATCCACCAATGTTGTAACTCTCTGCCCCTGCATAATGTCCCTGACCCTAAAGGTGTAATATTTAGGAACTCTTGAAAGTGTGGAAATGGTTACTCCCTTGGGGATTTCCTGCAATGGTGCCTGCTCTATAGCATGTGATGGCTCACCACTATCCTGTCCAATGCCCTCATAATCATCATCATCCTCTTCATCCGAAAATACTTCAATATAATGTACTTTACCTTTACCCATACATCGATGGCCCGGTTCCCACGACTCCTTGCAATTGTAGCAACACTTCTTCCTTCTTAGTTCTCTTCGAGTTTCCTCATCCAACTTGTCCTTCCTTGTCCATGTCTTATGGGGAGGTTTTGACACCTGACCCTTTTGTGGAATAATGTTTTCACTAGTTCCTTCTTGGATGTTTTGTCTGGCATAATCTGAGTATTCATGATGACATCTTGTAGTATGGTTGGTCTAAATTCCTTTACCCAACCTCTCAAGGGTTCAACTAAGACTTCAATGAATAACATTAGCAACCTCTACTATGAAATATTAGTCACCATGACAACCATCCTATGAAACTCAATGGTGTATGCCTATGGTGTCCATGTTTGCCTCAACTATGCCAGTTTCCTGAAATGGATCTTAGGGTCCTTCCTATCGAACCTATCCATCAACCTTTGGGTGAAGTCCATATATGATGTGATGTTGGAATGCTCCAATGTTACCAGCCCATGGTACCACTACTCATTATCTTCTCCCTCCAATTGTAAGGTGGGAAACATGATTTCCTTTGACTCTGTCATTGGGTTAAGTTGGGGGAAAGTGTCCAACTTGTGTACCCATGCTTTAGCCATGCTCTGGGAATATCCATCAAAAGGTGTGACTATCCACTTCCCTATCTTGCGTAGAAGGTAAAAATTATGTGGGATCTGGCCCATCCTAGGCTTGTTCCTCATTCCAAGGTTGTAGTAGTCAATGTAAGACATGTTTTCCTGTGCCTCCTCCTCTAGCGCCTGATACTCCTTGAGGTAGGAGTTTACCTCGCCAACTGGATCATGTTGTTCATGTGTTCCCATAGGTTTCTCCTTAAGGAATGGCGACAACAATGGTTTGGGTACCTTTCTGCTTCCTTCCTATAGAACACTTTGTGCTCTAATATGGGTATTGCTACCCTCAGCATGGTTCCCATTGACCCCTCCTTGGTTTTGATTCATCTAGTTTTCGATAAGGAACTGTGCTAGGAACTGCGTAAAGTTTCATTTCTCGATGGCCATCAGTTTTATTCCCTCAACTATGGACTCCAATAGTTGTAGGGTCATGTCCTCACCATGGCCCCCCATGCCTCTAAATCCATTATAGAGATTGCTCCTCACCTTCATCAACATACATGGAAAGAAAAATGCGGCATGGGGATGAAGATAATAGCCCCCTACAATGAAATATAATGTAAATATAGTGACCTGATGCAAGGTACCAGATATATAGAATATGCAGAACAGAAACGAAATGCTAGAAATGACAGAATAACAGTAAAATATCTAGCATAATCTTCACAATACACAGAAATGATATACGAAATAGCAACAGAAATAGCACTTGAACAGAAATAGCACTTGATTCAGATAGCA
>ML783884.1:755883-782674 GCA_009831015.1 Picea engelmannii | reverse complement strand
TGCGTGTATGAATCCCTCAACCGTGGGTTTATGCGCTTAACGACAGATCTCTGTGGCTTAAAGACGCCGGAATACGTCTCTACCCTGAAAAAAAAATTACCCACAATTTCTGCCAAGGAAAGTGCTCTGATACCACTTGCAAGGTACCAGATATATAGAATATGCAGAACAGAAACGAAATGCTAGAAATGACAGAATAACAGTAAAATATCCAGCATAATCTTCACAATACACAGAAATGATATACGAAATAGCAACAGAAATAGCACTTGAAAAGAAATAGCACTTGATTCAGATAACAATGTTCACAGGCCTCTTCGAGGGGGCAACCTCCAATCGAGCAGCGCTCTGTTACAATAATATCCAAGCTAGGGTTCTCATACCCTCGACTCCTATTTATACTAAAAAGAAGCATCTAGAGGAAGATCCTTCTAGAAGCGGAAGCTTCTATTAGGTCTTCTTACATCCGCCTAATTCTCTTTTATTGAAAGGTATTATTAATATTGACCTTTATTACATCCGAATACATTAATCTACCCATGTGCGGGTTAGGACCTTAACACCTGAGTTTTTTTTTCCAATTGAAAAAATTAGGAAAAATACGACGAATAGTTTGGATTTTACCCGTCTCTAAGATGTAGGTCCCATGTGGGGACCTTAGTCCCAAGTTTCACTCTAAAATATCAACTTAAAATTTGACATACATGACTTACCGTGCAAAATTCGAGGATCGACATTTAAAATCAAGGAAAATAATGAAAAGTCTTAACTTCTTTAAGTGAAAGAAGTCAAGGAAAAAGTATTGTAATTGAGGTTCTTAAAATATGTAAACATTAAAAACTTGGAGTACTGAAGGTAAAGTCCTAATTGAAAGGTATTAGCCTTCACCTAACCTTGGAAAGGATTTTTGTTCAAAGGAGAAGGTTAGTATGACCAAACTCTCACACATATATTACCTCAATAAAACCTTAGTTGTTACGTTATTTAGTAGTTAAGTTGTCCTTATGTGGATGCCTTTAGTCTTCCTAGTATACTAGAAAAGTCATACCTTGACTTATACTAATTTTGCATGGTGACTCTAAACCTTATCATGATTCATGGACTAAATGATTTCCTCAAGTTGTGACCATCCAACGTGTACCTTCACTAGCTTTGCAGAGGATGTGTCACATTCACATGGGGATAGCCTAGTCTCCCTAGTACCTTGACCCATGGTACCCCATTTTCTATTCATGCTTCTTGAATTTTGTATCACCTTGCCACCTATGCATAGCAACATCTAATGGTTTTGTGTTCACTGAACAATTCTATCCCATGCTCATCATTTGTAAGTATGACGTATGTAGCTCGGGGATAGATGAAAACTAATTATAAGGGGCACTCATAACACTCTCTTCTTTTTCTTTTTGGTAAAATTGGTCTCAAATTCGGTAGAAACTATGCCAAAAGTTAGAGTTCCATCTTTGTGATGGGAATTTTACCCATGGAACTTTATCGCACCTTTGTGATGGGAATTTACCCATGGAACTTTGTCACTGTGGGCTTTGGCCAATTTTGGGACGACCCAGATCATCCATTTTTCAAAAAAAGACCGATCATAATGCATGGAACTTTGACTCATAGGAAAAACAAGGCTTGCCAGAAATTGGGTGATGTGAGTGCCCCATAGTCAACACCACTAATTACATAAATGGGTGGCTGGGTAGCATGGTTTTTATCCTCCCCACCCAGGTTCAAATCTCTCAATTTCACATGTTGACGCATTGTGATAAGGCTAGAAGGGTAGGCACCCCCTAAGATAGAAGTTCCACCTCTATACGGTGGGCTTTGGGACGCCTCGACCCTTTCTAAATCATAAGTTTCTTGCTAGGTGTTGGATTGCACATTGTTGGCACTAGCCTAGGGGTTATAGTGGCAACCAACTAGATTTGAACCTAAGCCTTGCCCAGGTAATCCCGGTCAATTACCGATTCCTCTAGATCTAAAAAAAAATAACGTTCCTATTTTGAAAATGGATGGATGATGCATGATTGGATGGTAAGGATACACCAAACTGTCATGTTTTCTTTTGATCTCCATTATCTAATCATTCAATCATTAATGCATAATTTTGTCTCAGTCTTTGTTAATGACAATGTAGAGGAGGCCTTCCGTGAATTTAACGTCGATATCAGAGAAAACATGAAAGACGGGATCCATTAACATCATCTTAAAAACACCTCAACATTACCATTATGGTGATTGGCTTGTCGAGACAATAAAAGCAACCAATATCTCTAGAAATTTATCTGCACAATGTTATGCAACAAAATATGTTCGTAGGCTTTTCAATGGCAATAGGGTGCCTTGTGAAAGACCATTACATTATCGAGTGGAGCTTCACCACCTAAGACCACCACCTGAGACATGGCGTTATCTATCAATATGTCATGTCTCCTTTCATTTGCTAATATGTATTTAAAACGTCTAGGCCAAAAATTCATAACCATCATTGACATATCAACGTTCACCAATCACAACTAAAACGAACATTTCAATACTAAATCACTAGTCTTTTCACCCTAAAAGTATTCACAACTTCTTTAGGAAATCTTAAAAACTTCCATTCATATTGGAAGTTTGGGTGAAAATTATATTAGTGCTTCAGTGTCGAGTAAGCTTCGCAAATTTCGTTTTGTCCTATCACTCTCCGAGAAAATATTACATAAAGAATAATGAAAGGAAGTCATGTCGCGAGGTTCCTTGTTTCAACTTAAAACCAACCGTGGTGGGACCCACCATAAATAGTTTTGTATTCTTTGAAATTCGAGTTTCAACGAAAGTACATATTTTCGTTCATTTTGAGTGGTCTCTATTGCTTTTCCAAATGTAGGATGACAAATATTATATATTGGAATTTTAATATGTGGAAAGGTTAATGATAGGTGTAGATAGGATATGAATTTGGCCAGATGTGTTACTTGTCAATTTGAAAGTCTGAATTTTATTTTCGAATGTTTTTTTATTTTCTCTTTAATTTTGATGACAGGTAAATGTTTTTTTAAGTATATTTAACAATGGAAATAGTTAAAATACGTTGAGATGAGTAATTTTGTCATCAAATTTCATCTCTACATAGGATGGTTGTTAGGATTGTGGTTGGTCTTGGTTATTTTTATATAGCGTTATAGTATTGGGTATGATGTTTTGATGATAAATAGAGAATTTACATATAAACATATTTTGCAAAAAATTAATAACTTCAAGTTAGGTTGGTTGTTTTAGGGTGATATCATATTTGTTTTAAATTTTTTCCTAAATAGAAAGTCATTGACATGCATGGATTTTGGAGCTTCGCATTCAATGTAATTTAAATATGAAAAGAAATACTGACAAAAATGTTCAACTTGGGAAAAAATATCTAGGATAATATTTTTAATTAGGAGTTGTTTCGTTTGACATTTGAATATGCAAGTTGTACATTTGTGAACATGGATTTTTAATTATGAGAATACATCAACTACTTGATACTTGACATTCATTATTTACTCACTTTGTCTTTTTGCATATTCTTGTAACTCACTTATCATGTGTAATCTCTAAAATAGTTTGAGGTAATTGTGGTCTAATTGATATAATGTTGAAACACAAGACTTGCATGGTGGAATATGTGAAGGGCATTGGTCTCCTTCTACACCTTTTCTCTCATCTGCTTGATAGCCACTTTGGCTTTGCACAAAGCCACATAGAAATTGATCCCTTGATTTTGTGCACCCCATTGAAATTGTCAATGACATTTAAGTTGCCTTTGCAAATATGGGATATGGTTTTCACTAGGAGCAACATTGAGTTTAGTTCCCTAACAAAAATAGGGGAAAAGTCGCAGAGTAAGCAAAGATCCACTTTATGTCCAAAGTCCATCACCAAAAGACCTCTATCATGTGACCAAAGGCCATTCATTATGACTGATCATCTAACTTGTAGTAGAAATTTACAACCAAATTTCAGCTAAATTGCATTATTCTCTTTGATACAATGTTTCTTTCTCTACATGTTTCACTCCACGAATGAGGCTTTCCATGGGTGAAACATTCACACTATGAACAACCAATATATTCAAATCAACATGATTTCTTCCATGATCAACTGCAACAAACAAAAATGCAACAACCCTCGAAATGATAAGGATAAGAGCATTCATAGATGAAATGATAAGGATTGGGAAATTTACAAATGCCTCATGAGGATGTGTGAGTTGTAATTGGTATAAAAGACAAATCTAATCTAATAAAATCAATTAAGAAAATATGCAAAACAAATAAGAAATGATTATTGAATAACACAAGGTGGTTTTAATAAGTTGCGAAGAAGAGACACGTGGCATGTTTGCATACACCCTCAAAAAAAGATCCCAATTAAACCACCCCTTAAAACATGTCTTCAATATAATAACAACAAACTATCTAAACAATTATGTGAATTACTTACATTTTGAAATGGAAAAAGGAACATAATATCACCTATCATTATTTAAAATAAAATAAAATAACCTCCTTAAACATCACTTCAACATAACAACTTATTACATCATATAACAACTCCATTGCATCATATTTATTTCTCCCAAGGGATTCAAGTTATAAGCCCCTGCAATCACCAAGTTTATCAATACCAAACATTGATACAACAATTTTCCATTTCCGTTTCCATTTACTTTTTCTTTTATTACGCCAACATAACAATTCATTGCATCATATTTATCTTCACCGATAGTAAGGGGTTGAAGTCATAAGCACATACAAGGGTTGAAGTTATAAGCACATACAATTCTTTCATAAAGTGTATACAACAATTCTTCATTTCCATTTACTTTTGCAACCACTATCGTTGTAACTTCAACATAAAGGGTTAAAGTTATAATCACATGCAGTTTTTACATAAAGTTTATCAATACAATACATAACAATCAATACACCAATTCTTCATTTTCATTTAATTTTGCAATCACTATTGTTTTGAATACCAATTTTATATGTAATAATATACATTGTAAATCTAATTATTAGTTTTATGATGAGAATACAACAAATACAGTTTTGTTATTCACATTTAAATTCTAATTTTCTTTTCCATTGGCTTATACTACATGCTATTTTATTTTAGCATGTCTAAGAAATTGGAAAAATAATTAATATTTTAATAATATTTTTGTAATATTAATAATATAAACAATATAAAACATTTTTTTTAAATGTTTTATTTAAAAAATATTAAATTTTTAATTTTATAATATTTATAATATTATTATTTTTTTTTTTAATTTAAAAAGTTCAAATAAATCAAGTTGTTTTTTAATTTAAAAATTTTAAACAAATCAATTAATTATTTATTAATGTTTTCAAACTTTGATATATCAAAGTTGGTAAACAATATCTACATGAGTGTGGTTTAGTGGTGAGTATTTAGGTGATAGAGTTTGTATTATTGAGGACTTGGTTTAAAATTTTCGAGTTTATGTAAATGAGTTTACATGCAAATCTTAATGGCGTTGTTTAAACATTCAACTATTTGAACATTTTCACTAGATTATGGCTAAATAGATTTTGGTGAAATCACCATTTTCTGTTGTTTAAATTGCATTTTTGAATGCATAAATGGATTCAACCATTTTTGGCCAGATTTCAGTAAAAATTGATCGACAAATATGCCCGTAAATACTCCAAAAAGTTGAACATTTAGACAACGCTAATCTTAATAACTTTGATGGCATAGATATGCCCATTGTAGCCCAAAAAAAACTCTAAAAAATGTATTTCTCAAAAAAGTTAATTAGTAATCATTATCTTCAATACTTTTAAAACTAAAAACACATGTTGGGAAAAAAGAAGAATAATATGATATAGATAACATAAACCTGTATAAGTAGTTTACAAACTATAATAACAATCCAAAACTTCTTTGAAATATATTATATTATATATAATATTAACAATAACAATGATAATTCCCCGAATGGGGTGCAAAATGTCGGGAGCAAGTGATCCACCTGAAGACTCGACAAGTCCTCTGAGACAGTTGAAAATAAAGAAGAATGTGTTGAGTGGACATAGGAGCCTAGTCACTTGATGGTGGGACAAAGCAATTATGGAGAGATGGTAGAACATCACCTCGGAGGTGGAAACATCGAGACCATGATATTTTTGTCAGCCCATGTGGTACGCACGGGACATATGGTATCATATGGAGGTATGGCAGTTGATCGAAGGGAGAATACCAGAGATGGATTTAAGTGGAAATGGTGGCTAGTATAGTGTTGAAATGATAATTTGGAGCTCGACATGCCACATGATTATAACATTAACTCTGAGAGTACGTCGAGGAACGTTTTTCTAAGAATGATCTCCCATAACGTGTCATGGAAATTAATTCATGTAACATGGGGTGATTTGCTTAAGTACCCCAAGATGGAAATCTTGATCCATGGTTTGCATTTAGTTTTCCTGAGTGAAGTGGATCACCTCAGGTGGAAATTTGAAGTGGAATTCCAGAAGTTGGGAGGTAGGCTCCGGGAGTGGGATCCTAGTAAACATTTTCTAGGTTTGTATCCATCAGTTAATCTCAAAGAGAGAGCCCAGTAGGGTCTCGGGGGTAGACAAGGGGATTCACACTCCAAGTTTCTCCCTCACCATCGGTTGATCAAATTTGGGTGGTTGACACTCCACAAGAAAATTCTCAACAAGTATAAGCATGGGAGGGTAGGCTATAAGCGTTATGTGGTAAAGTATGTGCATCGACTCAAAATGGCCAAAATTGTAGCTCATGGAAGGAACAAGAAAGGTAAACATCCAGAGGCTTCCTCATCTCAAGGGCCGACCAATTGAACCAGAGACGCTAGACCAACTTGGATGACAGGGTCTCGCTTCAAGTACCTATGCTTGAAGGAGGAGAAGAATATTGTGAAGGAGATTGAGGACATTGTAAGGCATCAATGGAAGACAAATTCAGATGAGGATATTGTTCAGGAGGTAAAGGACTGGTTTGAAGACCCAAAGTATACTCGAACCAGAGAGAAAAAATACTTAAGGTTGGATGAAACCTATTGGGTGGTCAAGGATCTAGTTTTGCAAGGCATTAAGCAAGCCATAAAACAAAATGACACCGCTACCCAGCCTATCAAGATTTTCGAGGGGAAATTCGACCTCTTTTGTCGATCCCAATTTGGCATCAAATTCAGAGTGAGGTTTGAGGAGCCAAACCAAAAGAACATTGATCAAAACCAAAGTGACCAGAGTCCCCTGGGTTCGTGTGACTGTCCTATTCAAATTGGCAATGATGAAGCCGTAGCTGAGGACGCAGAGGTTAACACGAAGTTAGAGCATTGTTTTGAGACCCTTGGTAAAACTCGGGTATGATATCTTTAGATGAGACTTCATTTCTTTTTGACTAGTCATGACTAAGTAGAATGTACACATTTTACTCAGTCTCTAGCTCGTAGAAAGTTATTTTCTTTAGTTGTTTTAGGCTTTAGCTGGTCAGGAAAGTATGGACCTTTTTTCTTTGATCCTTTCTTCTTCAGGTCTGTACCTGGTTTAGAAGGATAGACATTGTGAAATCAACACTGTGGATTTTCCTATCTCTTTGATGATGAACCACTGATGATTTACGGGGAGGGTTCTGGTTTCCTTTTTGGCACAACCTCTTCGTCCATCTTGTACTTTTACTATTTATATCTAGTAATACAACGACTCTTTTTTTAGTTTAAAAAAAACAAAATAACAGTGATAATAATAATGTAATTTAAGGTCACATACTTGCAACTTATCTAGAAACCAAATTAACATATGAGATCCTCTTGTTTATGTGATAATATGTTTTTCTACATATCATTTTCTTTGCTTAGTCTACAAAGTTGTACATACCCTAGTCCATCCAAATTCAAACATGTGACCTCCAAGGAGAAAACACCTTTTTCCATATTATTTATCTTACCAACTCATTATAAATAAATATAAATATGCCTTCAATTCAATCTTTTTTAAAATATAATTTAATGAAAATCATAATTAATGTTTTTATGGGGGTGGGGTGGGGGGAATAATAGAGAAAACATATTTTTATCAAAAAATTTGTTAAATTTAAATTTATTATCTAAATTTTTAATCTTCATTTTAATTATAAAATAAAAATACCTCTCTATATGTGTGTATTTATATTTATATATGTGATATTGTAAAATTTTGAGTTATCACCTAGATTTAATGACATATGATCTTATATATGAGTTTTCCCCTATGCATTGGTTGAGTAACACTATGTTGTAAAATTCTTTTTGTAGTTCGTATTTTTAAAATGTGGCACTCTAATTATAACTCCCAATCCAAATCTTGTAAGGCAATCCATCCATATTGAAGGCTTATGGAGTAAGCTAGCCTTGCCGTAAATATACCCTCTTTCTGACCACAAATTTCATAAGAATCTAATAGGAATTGCAAGCATGGTTAGAGTTCATTATGGGAAAAATTTCGTGCATGATGGAATGATTCCCTTGGAGGATTTTCCCAATTCTAAAACAACCTAGATCATACGAATTGATCAAATTCTAGATTGATAGAACTCTGATTGAATTATGTCACCGAATTTTGGTAGGGAACAAAAGTTTGCTACACATTTTAGATTGTTCAGATTTTCTCTATATCAGATGTAGAAATTTATAGAATAATGGTTGTAGAAATCGATATGGAGCATTTCAATTAACATAAGGGGCTTAAAACTAACTAGATGAAGGGCTTGAAGAGTTTTTATAGGATATAATGTGGGTTTTCAGTGATACAATGACATGCTTTAATCTTATCATAGTTTAGCTAGATGCATTAATTGATTAAAATGTTCCAACCACATTCTTAGATATTATATTACAAAACAAATTGCAAATTCAAAATGAATAGTTTTTTTTTTCACAATATCAATTATAATTTATATTATAAAATGGTGTCGCTAAACCATACAACTTTGTAATACAAAAAATAGTATAGATGGTTGTGACCAAACATAAAAAAAAAATACAATTTGTTTGTCTAGTTGAGTAATAGCATGATGTTCTCTATTCCCGCCAATGTGGGCTTATCAAGCATATTACCTTACATATTGTTTAATAATAAATACTATACCAAAAAACATAGAAATAAAATAGAAAGAAGTTATTAGAATCTTGGCTCATGAAGAGCTACTCCTTGAGTAGTTTCCATGATTCTGCTCCATTGACTCCTTGGTGCTCCTTGGTGCTCCTTGACTCCTTGGTGCTCCTTGGTGTGGCCCTCTTTCTCTTTGAGGCTAAGGGAAGGCTATACATGGAGGGGTCCTTAAAGGAACTAGAAGTCATAGGTTGAAGAGTGGAAATAACTTTTGAAGGAATGCCAAGGTGGGATACTATATTATCAATCAACTTTTGCAAAGACACTACCTATTCACATAGTTCCAAATGTTTTATATAATGAATCTTCATAAAATTATCTACCTCTTTGTTATACCACAAATTTCCACATCAATTACATTTGTGAGATGGATTAGTCCTTTTCCCTAGTTTGCAAACTTAAATCCAATCCCCCTTCATCAAAATCACCTAAAAATATATTTTTATTTCCATCCGCATGTGACCTGTGTGAAAACCATGGATGTTTGCGCCTTGCTAGTTGGCAACTCGCGGATGCCCTAAAAAATATGCAAAAATAAAAATATTCCACATTTTCGGGTGAATTTTTCAGTTGGGCTCGTTACCAAACTCCCCTTGACCTGTAAACAAAAAAATTCAACCACCTCAACCTCTTAAGGATAGTATAAAATCACCTATGAGGGCATGGGTGAGGAGGACATCCTTAGTGCAAGATTATGCTGATAGTTTTGCAAGCTTTCCTCATTCCTTGATCATCTGAGTAGCATCCTTGTTCTGAAAAATCATTTTCCAGCATTAATTTCTCCCCTATATATGACTGTAGGGTGTGTTCCTATCCCTTTTGGGTCATCCGAGGAAGAGTCATCCTATCGATTTGATGCTTGAAGGACCAACAGAGGAACTTGGGTAGTTGGCTTCGAGGAAGTGTCGATGGTTAAAGTCAGGTTGTAACTACCTACTCATGATGTTTTGAATAAAAGAGTTCTCTTTCCCTCCATATTTGTGTAATATTGTTCAATCTATTTGTATATGATTACTTTCTTTACATATATGAATTTTCTTATTGCATGTATGACTTGTTTTCATAACTACCCGGTGGCAACATATACTTGATATCCTTTTGCAGGTTGATACCGTAAAAGATCAGGAGTGAATCAAAGGTAGAGAGTGAGGAATGACATCAAACGATAAGATACAAGGTGTGAGGCCTCTCCTTCTCTCCTTATATCCTTCTCTCCTCAAAGTAGTTATTTTCTTATAGCATTGTTGTGTGTGAGGATAGGTTCTATCTTTTACATATGGTCTTGCTCTGCTGTGACATGAGCCAAGGTCATAAGGGGAAAAATCCCATTAACATAATTGGTGACCATATTGGGGATATTTCTCCTAGTTTGGGTCAGTTTGAGGTTTTATTGTGTTGTCCTGATTGCTGTAAGTTTCTTGTTTTCTGAGATTTTCTTTCAAAGTATCTATGATCTAGAATTTTTTTCTAAATTTCTAGAAGCTTCCTTATGGATTGTCTTTTTTCTTTTTCAAGTTTTACTAATCCACCCATGATTTTTCCCTTTATGAGTCACGGATATCCATGATTCTCCCTTGTATTTCCTACAGATGTCTGCTAGTCCTAGTGTACACAATCGTGTATCTGTGTAAGAAACTTGTTTTCTAAGCCTTTCTCTCTATTCTGGGAGGACCTAGTTTGTTTCTTCAGTATAATATGAGACTTATGGGTTTTCTTTTTATTTTGATTATTGTGTTAAGTCTCTGAAAACTCTCAAATCATCTAAAAGATATTGCTTTTGGTTAGGTTAGTCTTTTGGTTATAAGGTTCTCTAGGTGGGTTAAAGGTCAGTTGTGTGTGGCTGGGATGAGTTCCCATTTTGACTGTTGTGTTTCAGTGATTCTTGAATGTTTTCTTTCCTCCTCTTTACCTTCTTCCCTTTGTTCATAAAAGAAAAAGGAAAATCACATCTCATTTGCATTTCATTTCTTTTAGCAACAGAAAAGATAAAACTACTTGTTTGTTGATCATTCTTCTCTTGTTCCCTTGTCTCTGAACTTTTCAAGAAAATAATTTTCTTACTAGCACTCAGGTCTTTAGGCATGTTTCTTTCTTTGGTATAAAGAAAAAGAAAATGAAAAAAACTAGTTTTTTGCTAGTTAGGTCTCTTTCTTTCTTTGCATTGTGCATTTTTCATTAGAAAAGGAAAAAATTGCATTTCAATGTTTGAAAGGTTGTTCATGCATTTTCTTTTTTGAAATTCTTTTTCATTGAAGAATTAGTGTAAAGTTTTCTTTTCCAATGTTCTTATAAGTTCCATTTTTTCAAGAGTCTCAAACAACATCTATTTCACTCCATACCCTTTGAGTAAAAACACCCTCTAAAATGAATGCTAGACTTAAAATGTACTAGACTTTGTTTCTAGGGTTCACAAACAAGTTTAGGGTTAGGGCCTTGGATTAGGATTGTAGAGACAACTCTCCAAGGACATTGAACAAACATAGGAATATAAGTTACGGAGAGTCAAATATAGCTGTCGTATAAGTATATCCTGGAATGTTCTCTAGCATAGGAGTCAAACACAAGGTCACGTAAAGGAGCGCTGAGGCGATTACCCTCCAAATATTAACTAAGCATAGGGGAGAGATCGTATATTGGAGGCTTTTCCTGAAGTGATACTGACCCATATGGTATCATTCCTATGAAAGAGTTTTAGGCTTAGTTACCCTTCCCATACATTTGATCACGAGTGTCGATTGTACCCCCTAGACGTTGAATGCGAGTTAGTGACCTCAATTTATTTTCCTAGGGATCTCAGAGGTGATTGCAGGGGTTTTCCATGGCACCTAGGGCATATTGCATATCAAACTTCTTAGTACTGCTATAGGGTTCCCCGTGAAGCGTGGGTGCTTGCAGCTGATAAGGTTGTTTAGTGTAGGTCGGGATAACTTCTTCTCACTTCTTTGCTCATTGGTTCATGGGAATTAAACAACCCGTGACTTCGTCCATAAGGTCCCTTTCCACTTTTTCATTGCTTTGGACTTAGGACCTTATCCACCTGGGCTGAAGATTTGGAAAAGTCATTTTCTTGTGATGTTTCTCTTTGTGATTTTTATTGGAGTTTTACTTTGTATAGTTGGCCTTAGGTTGTTTCAATATCACCTCTTTTGGATCGATGATTTATGGTGGTTGACCAACCACTTCGCTGGTTATGAAGGACCCCTGGTATTTCTCTTGAAAGCATGGAGATGTCTCTTAGAAGGCATGGATTTTTATACCACTAGTTTTCCAGAGTTAGTGTGTGAGACTTTGTCGGACATGAAAAATCCTGCAAGGAATGAACCTATGCATCATAAATTCATGGCCAAAGTTCTTGAGGGTACTAGCCAAGGAACCCATTCCCAAGGGGATTCTTGTGCTTTTCCTTTATTTGTAAATGTTGGTGCCCCATGGATGGCCACTTTGAACATTCCTGGGTTGAATGTAGGACTAGTGGTTTGGTTGTGGACCACTCTGAATGTCTCAAATTCTCTTGATGATTCTCAAATAAGCACCTTATTTCAGGGGAATCGTACGGATGTTGATCCTTCACCTTCTACATCCGCAAAGTTTACTCCTTCTCCTTCTCCCCCTTCTAGTGAAAGTCTTTCTACTAGTAACTAGAAGTCTAAAAGTAATAGGAAGAGTAAGAGTAAGAAGATGAAGTCACCAACCTCTGCTAGTCACATTGAAGAAGTTTCACCAACCCCTATGAGTCATGCTGGGGAAAACAACTAGCTACTGCAAGTCACACTGGAAGCACAATTCCAATATATGTGAGTCATACTGGCATCAAGTCATCAACCTATGCTAGTCATGTTGGGGAGCTGTCATCGAACTCTGTTAGTCATGTTGGAGACTTGTCACTATCCTCTGCAAGTCATGTTGGGGGCAAGAAACTAGCCGCTGCAAGTCATGATGGAAGCACAAGTCCAGTCTCTATGAGTCATACTGACATCAAGTCACCAACCTCTCCTAGTGAAGTTGGAGAGCTATCACTGACCTCTTTTAGGCATGTTGGATACTTTTCACTAGCCTTTGCAAGTGATGTAGAGCTTACGAGTTGTAACCAAAATATTTAGTTATAGAGTTACGCTCTACCTTCAGATTACATAGAGGAATTCATAAAGAAAATGACAAATAATAGGAAACCTGTAATTTTATTAAAACTTAGAACAAAGGATTTTATTTTGAACTGGATCGAAAATTACAGGCTTACAATCTTACTGATATAGTAGCATAAATGTGAATCGATTCCATCATGGTTACATTCATGTCTTTTGATTACAATTTCAGACTCTAGATGGGATGACTTCACCTCTGAACATTGGTGCCATACCTCTTTGTTTCCCCAAATCCGCCTGTGTTTTTTTTTTCTCTATTTCAATCGACGATATTCACCTGCCCCACTAAACGATATCCCTCTCTTTAAAATCCCATCCCCCTATTAAGATTGATTCACCTTCATTACTAAGGGGAATAGTTACCAAAACCGTTTGGTCAATTTGCCTCCTTCTTGGTGTTAATAATATTCCTTTTGGGTGCCATATATTGACCTAAGTGTGGCTGAGACTCAACATGTGTTAATGCCAGCGTGGAAAGTCAAAAAGCACTGTAACAATGTTATTATAGGAGGAAACTAAATTTTTCAATGAAATCCATATTCTACAGGAGTTTCAACAGGTGTTTCAACATGTGTTTCAGCATAAGTTTCAACATACACAAGAGTAGATGCATGAGTAACATCAGTTCAAATTCATAGAAAATTGACTAAATAGAATGGACCACTAACACAGTCCTTGAGTAGATTGCTTGAGCCCAAGGATGCTCGTGCATCAGACACCCCTGGTAAGAAAAACATGAAATCCATCTCATGTGCAGATTCATGTTGAGGTGAAGATTTCTGCACATGTGCTAACTGATATTCAATCACCCACGATGTATCCTCTGCCCCTCAATTTTTCCACTTGACTAAATATTCGATGTACTCCTTCTAGCGAGTCTTCTTACCAATGCTTGTAGCAAAAATTTCTTCAATATGCTCCTCTAATTTAATTGGTAGATGTTGTTCCCATTTGTTGATGGCACCTTCATATTCTCTTTTTTTCCCTTCATGAAACTCATAGAGGTAAAAAACATTTAATGTAGGAAATATGTCAACCTTCTTTGGAATTTCCAACCGATAAGCATTATCAAAGATCTTTTTCATAATTTTGCATGGACCTATCTTCTTGTACTTGAGTTTATTATATGTGCTTCGAGGAAATCGCTCCTTTCTCAAATGAGACATGACCAACTCACCCTCTTAGAATACCTTTTGTCTCCTATGTTGATTTGCTCTTTGTTTATAACCAGAATTTCTGGTCTACAATTTCTTCTTTACCTGTTCTTGTAATTCATGCATACTGTCCACAAAATCATTCACTTCAACACTCTTCTTGCCTTCCAAATTCGGTAATGCAACCAAATCTACCACACCTTTTGGCGACCATCCATAAAAAAAATATGAAATGGACTCTTTCCCGTAGATATATTCACCAAATAATTATATGCAAAATCAACTTGGGCCAATGCCAAATCCTGTTGACTAGGATTCTGTCCACTTAAACTTGCCAACAAATTTCCTAAACTCATGTTCACTACTTCTGTATGACCATCCATTTGAGGATTATATGCCGAACTGTATAACAAATCTGAGCCGAAAATTTTCCAAAGTGTCCTCCAAAAATGCCCAAGGAATCTTGTATCTCGATCTGAATTAATTCTCCGCGGTAATCCACGCAATCTAACCACCTCTTTGAAAAAAATGAAGCTACCTCACTAGCATCACTAGTATTTTTACATGCTATGAAGTGTGCCATTTTTGAAAATCTATCAACAAATACCATTGATGAGTCATGTTTTCTCTGTGTCATAGGAAATAATAAGACAAAATCCATAATGATATCCTCCCAAGGTCCTTTAGGTACTGGCAATGGAGTATTGAGTCCCATATTTTGACTTTTTCCTTTGGCTAGTTGACATATCCTACAACATTCAACAAAATTTCGGGCATATTTTTTAATGATGAGCGAAAAATATCTCTCCTTCACCAAGGCCACAGTCTTAGCAATCCCAAAATGTCCTCCTAAACCACCACTATGAAAGTCTTTAATGAGATTCAACCATATGAAACTTCTAGGAATACACAATTGTTGGGTTTTAAACAAAAACCCCTCTTGGATATGGTATTCTAGATACGGTGTTCTGTCTAACCAAGGCTCCTTACATTCCTTCCAAGATTTTAATAAATCTACATCTTCTTCATACAATGTCTTTAGACAATTCAGACTTACCACTTCTACTGACATGGTATTGAGTAATGTTGTCCTTCGACTTAATGCATGAACTATCTTATTAGACTTCTTGGACCTGTGTTTAAGCACAAAAGAATAAATTTGCAAGAATTCTACCCATTTAGTATTTTTTTTATTCAACTTACCTTGGTTGTTAATGTACTACAGAGCTTTGTGATCCATGAACAAGATAAACTCCTTCGATAGTAGATAATGTCGCCATTTCTTCAAAGCTTGCACAATAGCATAAAATTCTTGATCATAAACATAGTACTTTTTTTTGGACTCATTCAACTTCTCGCTGAAAAATATAATGGGTCTTCCTTCTTGACTTAGAACTACTCCAATTTTTGTTCCACTAGCGTCAGAATCAACCTGAAATACTTGATTAAAATCTGGTAATGCTAATACTGGCTGTGATGTTACCCTTTCTTCAATTCTTCAAATGACTTCTCTACTAATACACTATTACCCTTTTGTTTATAACTATCATTGCAAATTAAAGGCTTACAATCTTACTGATACAGTAGCATAAATGTGAATCGATTCCACCATAGTAACATTCATTTCTTTTGATTACAGTTGCAGAATCCGGATGGGATGACTTCACCTCTGAACATTGGCACCATACCTCTTTGTTTCCCCAAATCCGCCTGCGGTTTTTTTTTCTTCATGTCAACCAATGGTATTCACTCACCCCACTGAATGAATCTTCCCTCTCTTTAAACTCTCGTCCCCCTATTAAGATCAATTCTCCTTCCATTTCTTCAAAGATTGCACAATAGCATAAAATTACTGATCATAAACATAGTACTTCTTTCTAGACTCATTCAACTTCTCGCTGAAAAATGCAATGGGTCTACCTTATTGACTTAGAACTGCTCCAATTGTTGTTCCACTAGCATCACAATCAACCTGAAACACTTTATTAAAATTTGGTAATGCTAATACTGGCTATGTTGTTACCCTTTTCTTCAATTCTTCAAATGACTTCTTTGTTGCTGTGGTCGACTGAAACACTCCCTTCTTGATACATTCTATAAGAGGCACACACATTTGGCTAGATTTTCTAATGAATTTCCAGTAGAATCCTGTCAATCCATGGAATCTCCTCACATGGAATGTACATATTGGTGTTGGCCATTCGATAATAGATTTATTAGGATCCATTTTAAGTCCTTCTTTTTAAACCATGAAACCCAGGTACACCAATTATCACTACATGATTGTACACTTCTTTAGGTTTATCAATAGTTTCTCTTCTTTCAAGCACTATAGTACTTTCCTCACATTCTCCACATGCTCTATTCTACTCTTTTTAAAAATTAGTATATCATCCAAATAAACAACCATGAACTTACCCAAAAATGGCTTCAAGACTTCGTTCATCAATCTCATGAATGTGTTGGATGCATTAGTTAACCCAAACGACATCACTAACCATTCAAACAGTACATATTTCATCTTGAATGCAGTCTTCCATTCCTCACCTTCTCTGATTTGAATATGGTGATAACCACTCTTCAAATCAATTTTAGTAAAATACTCTGAACCACTCAGGAAATCCATAAGGTCATCCATTCTAGGAAATGGAAACTGATACTTGACAATGATTTTGTTTATAGCACGTGAATCAATACAAATTCACCATTCCCTTGTTTTCTTGGCGTCAATACTGCTGGTACCATGCAAGGGATCAAGCTCTCACTAATCAACCCTTGATTAAGCAAGTCCTACACTTGCCTATTCACTTATTCACTCTATGATGGAGTCATTCGGTAAGGTGCTTTATTTGGTAAACTCGATCCTGGAATCAAATCAACCTAGTGTGATATACTATGCAAAGGAGGTAACCCTGTGGGTAATTCATCTGCAACAATTTCTTT
This sequence comes from Picea engelmannii, assembly GCA_009831015.1. Taxonomy (NCBI): domain Eukaryota; kingdom Viridiplantae; phylum Streptophyta; class Pinopsida; order Pinales; family Pinaceae; genus Picea; species Picea engelmannii. The sequence goes on along the minus strand of ML783884.1, from coordinate 765,265 downwards.
GAAATCTTCCAACATAAGTTGGATCTCTACTGGTACAAAAATCCCCTTTTTAGCCTCTTGAACCTTCTTTGGCACTAAAAATAAACAATACCCATTCGGTTTCTTCTCCTTCGGGAACTCCTTGGATGAACACAACATAATGTGATTGTTACTTCTATTCACATCTTTGCCACAAATCCTACCGTTACTCCCACCATATTCACTCATTGGTGTCAACTTATAACATTGTCCATTTTGAGTAAATTCATACAAATTTTCTCTGCCATCATGGAACACCTTCTGATCAAACATCCATGGTCTCCCAAGAAGAATATGGCACACATCCATCTCCACTATATCACATAACACTTTCTCTTTAAAATTCCCAATATGAAATTTTAACAAACACTGCTCATTCACAGTCATTTGCTCACCTTTATGCAACCATGAAACTCGATAAGGATTGGGATGTGGTTCACATTTCAAATTTAGTTTCCTCTTGAACTCAATAGAAATCAAGTTTTCTGCACTTCCTCTATCAATAATTAAGTTACAACATTTTCCTTCAACTTTGCATCTGGTCTTAAACACTCTTTTCTTTTGTTCAGGTTGTTCTATTAACTTATGTTTTGGTTTAAGTAAAATTATTCAAAACATCAAGTTCTCACCTTTTTCGTGTGAAAGAAAAACCACATCTTCTCTAACCATTGATGCATCACCTGCCATGGTAACCTACATTCTAGCATAACCTCTTTTACTGGAACCTTTCTTTTCTTGGAATTCTGAGGCTTTGTGACCTTTAACTCCACATCTATAACAAGCAATTACAAACTTTCCCTTTCCTCTTCTGAATCATCTTCCTCTACCAACTCCATTTCCTTTGTCACTTTGGATACTTTTCGATTCCTTTTCTTTGTCATTTACTTTAGCAATGTTTTTTCTACCTTTCCCTTGTGGAACTCTTCCCCTTAAATTCTGTTGGGTCTTCCTGTCAACTATCTCCTCCACCTTCAGGGAAATTTGATAAGCTTCATCTACAATACGAAAATAATGCATACTCATTTCCTATTGGATCTGGGACTTTAGTCCATTCACGTATCTAGCCACACGCTGATACTTTGGCTCCTTAATTCCAGATCTGAGTGAAAGCCCGAAGAACTCTCTAGTGTACTCACACACCAGAGTATATTTTTGCATCAGATTCTGTACTTGTTTACACAGTTTCTGTTGGTAATCCACAATAATTTTATTTTATTTTATTTTACTCACCATCTTCAACTCTGTCTTTCTGCAACATGTACCCCCAAAGGGTAGCATGTCCTTTAAAATTAGTGATAAAAAATCAAACCCGATTTGGATCATGAACATTCTCATATTCAAAATACATCTCATGCTCTCCTATCTAGCCTATAAGAGTTTCAACCTTTAAGCTTCCATCATAGCACAAAACCTCGACTTTCACACTACCTCTATTACTCAAATAGGATATTAAACACTCTACTAGGTCTACAACCTCATTATTCTGTTAAATCTCACTCTCGACTTCAGAGTCATAATCTATCTCAACATCTCCATCTCTTCTGTGTTCTAATTCCTCTATTCTTCTCTGTAAATCTTCAAGTTCTTGATTTCTTTCACTTCCATGTTTTTCTCCTCTTATTCTTGGAGACATTATCACAAGTGTCCTGTTAGTTCGAATCCTAACTACCATCCACAACCTTAATCTAGGCATTGATACACCTACTTGTTCTTCAACACTCGAAATGTTGATACATCACCAAGCTCAGGGTATTCTCTACCCTCTTACAGGAACAACCACGCACTTATCCCAGAGTGAACATATGACCTGCTACCACCTCATGCAAATATTAGAGGTTGTAACAAAATATTCAGTTACAGAGTTGCGTTCTGCTTTCATATTACACAATGAAATTCATAAAGAAAATGACAAATAATAGGAAATTTGTAATTTTATTAAAAATTAGAACAAAGGATTTTATTTCTCACTGGATTACAAATTACAGGCTTACAAACTTGTTGATACAATAGCATAAATGTGAATCGATTCCACCATGGTTACATTCGTTTATTTTGATTAAAGTTGCATACTTTGGATGGGACAACTTCACCTCTGAACATTGGCGCCATACCTCTCTGTTTCCCCAAATCTGCTTGCGTTTTCTTTTTTATTTTCTTTATGTCAACCTAAGGTATTCACCCACCCCACTGAATCAATCTTCCCTGTCTTTAAACTCTCTTCCCCCTATCAATATCGATTCTCCTTCCATTGTTAAGGCAAACAATTAACAAAACTGTTCGGGCCGCTCGCCTCCTTCTTGGTGTTAACAATATTCCTTTTGGGAACCAGATCTTGAACTAATGGTGGATGAGACTAAATGTGTGTTAATTCCAACGTGGAAAGTCAAAAAGTGTTGTAACAACATTATCATAGGAGGAAATTCAATTTTTCAACGAAATCCATATTCTACAAGAGTTTCAGAAGGTGTTTCAACATGTGTTTCAACATAAGTTTCAGCCTACACAAGAGTAACTGCATGAGTAACATCAGTTCGAATTCATAGCAAACTGAATAAATAGAATGGACCACTAACACAGTCTTTATTTGACTTATTTCCTAATTTACAGAATATAAATATTTTTGGGTGATGCAGATTTCCTGATCCCAAGGATACTCCTGCATCAACAAGTCATGTTGGGGCCAGGAAACCAGTCGTTGCAAGTCATGCTAGAAGAAACTTTCCAGTCTCTATGAGTCATACTGGCATTACCTCACCAATGTTTTCTAGTCATGTTGGATATTGGTCAACAAACTCTACAAGTCATGTTGTTGGAGACTTGTCACTAGCCTCTACAAGTCATGTTGGGGGCAAGCAACCAGCCACTGCAAGTCATGCTGGAGGCACAAATCCAATCTATGTGAGTTATACTAGAATTACATCACCAACCTATGATATTCATGTTGGATATAGGTCAAGAACCTCTACGAGCCATGTTGAATACCAACAACCAACTAATGCAAGTCATGATAGGGGCATCAATATTATTGAGAAACCTAGATGAATAGGATTTAAGCCCAAATTCCCTTGTAAGCTTTGGAAGGGAGACCACCTTACTCATTTTTACCTTGCGATTTTCATGGTACAAAGAGCGTGGTCCTTGTTTGAAGGCATTTCTAGTTTTGTGTCATCTTCAATTTCCCAATAATCTAATCAATCATTGGTTGGTGGAGTGATTGTGTCGATACCATCTTCGATCGATACCCTTATTGTTTTGGGGGGTGATGCATCTCTTGACCATGTTGTTTCAAATCCTATTCAAATAGAGGTTTAGGAAGTGGTTGTGCCGATGAAATATTCGACCGATCCCACTCTTCTCTTTGAGAGTGATGAGTCTACCAAAGTGGCCTTGCCGATGGAATCTTCGACAGATCCCACTCCTCTTTCAGGGAGTGATTCATCTTTCGACTATGTCTTTAGAATTTCTAGTTTAGTACCTTCTAAACAAGGGGGAATTCCACTCTCTTTGAGTATGCCCCCTCCAATTCTTAGGATGGTTTCCTTTGATTGGAATGATCTTGTAGATCCTCACCTTCCTTCTTCTGCACCTTTCCAGATAATGATTTTGGTTGAACCTATGCTGAAAGGAGTTCATCTATGTATTGTAGATGAATAATCCTTTGCAAGTATTTTATCCTCCCCAACTTGGAAATATTTGGGTTCTTCCAAGATTGTGTTAGCTACCGGTGAGCTTCTAGCTTTCGACATAAGACATAGTGAATATTTGGGGATTCTTCCTCAGTTTCCTATCACGTTAGATGTGAAGACTGTTCTAATTTATCTATTAGTGGTGCTAGTCCCTTTAGACTTCAATATGATTCTTTGTCATGATTATGTTTATGCTATGAAGCTTGTGGTGTCTACGCTCTTTTGTGTGATGCATTTCCATCATAATGGAAGCATTGTCACTATTGATAAAATTTCATCTAACAATCACCATCCTAGTTTGATTTTAGCTAAGGAGTCCCCTTTGTGTGTTCCTAGTGTTTGAGTAGACTCTTCCCCGCCATGGGTGAATTATGTGGCATCTTATCCTCAGTGTTCAATTTCTCCTGAGATGGGATCTTTACATTTATGTTTGCCTTCTCAAGACAAGGTATTGACAATTGATTAGGTGTTTTATCCAATGGGTGCATGGGATATATTGCTTCCCCCTATTGTACTGACTAATATGACATTTCCTATTGAGTCTGATATTACTATTTGTGAGTCTTCGAGCCCTGGTATTCGTGATTCTTCGAGTCCATATTTATTGGATGTTGAATTTCCTTCAGATGAGGCCATCCTTGAAGTTATACTTTTTTATCCTAGACCTCTTCTCGAACTGGAAACATTATAGGTTGGTTACCAAAGAAGCCCTTGGCCTGAGCCTAGAAATGTGCACTACCTAGAACACTACTATGCATAAGACACAAGGCTGTGTGGTCCTCTATACATATTGTACTTTTAAGGTTTCTTGTTTTCAAGTTTCGTATCCCTTAGCACATATTTTTATCAAAGGTTTCTATATTGGACTTATTAACTTCTGGGTGAGTGTTTTTTGTCTTATATACAAGACTTTGGAGACATTTTCTTTGGTACCTTTTCATTCCATGTCAATCCATTCTGATAAGTAATGATCTTGAAACTGGAATATAGGTTAGATTTTCCTCTTCATGCATTTTTTCTTTATCCATTTCATGTTTCATTTTTCCTTAGGATCGACCCCACTAAGTTGTGACATGGAATTGTTTTTGTTATTTAAAGATGTTGTTTATGAATGGTAGATATTATCTCTTCATGGGTGTCCTAGTTAGTAGTATCATGAATTTAGCCCCTAAAATCATCCATGGATGATTTTAGGGGCTAAATTTCTCTTATGGGATAATTTTCAATGGTTTTTCCAAAAACGAGATTCGCTATTTTAAAAATGATTCACCCAAATTCTATAGGATAAAATTATTTTACCTTAAAAATCGCCAAAATTTTATAAAAACTATATTAAATCCTTATAAATTTGAATATTTTTACAAAAATATCGTCAAACATTTATAGTTGGCATATGAAGGATTAGTAAGATTCGCCAAGGTTAGTACCTCACTGGAATTTTTGACACCCATGTTGCAATTTTTCTGTAGGCTCGGAAGCCCTGTTTAGTCCCTCCATATCTTTGTGTTGAAGCCTCATGACTTCATCTCAATCTCTATTTGGAAAAATTACCCACGGGGCTTCCACAATTTTGTTGATTTGTAGTTGCATTGCATATTAACCGCTCGTGCTTATAGGCCTAATGTCGGCTTCAACTTTCTCTTGTTGAACCAATTTCTTATGCATTCCTACCAGTTGCTAGCCTTTCAATTTATGCCTTTTCGACTCAACACCCTAATCCATGGAGGAGACATTCCCCTAAGTGTCCTTATACTGCACATGCTTCCTAACATTGAGCATATGTATGTTCCTTGTGCTATGGAACTAGTTTGCTTTCCCGTGAAACTCGTTTCCTCCATTGTGCTATAGCATTCTTTTATTATTTTTTGGGCTTTAATAACATGAAAAAGTAAAAAAATAGAAAAAAAAAGGAAGGGGGGAAAGTGTCTATATCTTTTGTTGGCAGTAGTGTTGCACCCTTGAACAAAGAACAATCTTTGAGTCCGTGTCTCAATATTTTGGGTTTAGTATGGCTTTAGGAAAAAAATTCTCATTTTTGATCATAATATCCTTTGGTTGGTTATTATTCCAACCATATGGAGTGTTGGTTGATGCCTCCTGTATCACGAATGTATCCCAGTTTATAATCCATGCTTCCTAAGTCACATAATGTGTCTTGCTTTTGTTCAAGGGAAGTTTCGGCCTAAGTCATAAATTCTGGAGAAAGTATTTGACCTTTCAAGTCAGCCTTCTTGTGTCTGTCAAGTACATCTCATTGTCACAAGTATCTTTGTATCTCACTCGTGCTAGTATAGAAGGTCCTCATTGACTTCTTGATGGTGGATCCACTCTTATCGACTCCAACACACTATGATGAGAGTATGACCTAGAGTTTCACCCCTGGCCTATTTCCATCATTGATAGGTGACCTTGTGCTCAACAAATAACAAACCATCATTGGTCGCTGACTAAGTCGTTTCCCTTGTGTTCGAAGTCAACAACAATCATCATACATAGGGATTTGTGTGGTACCTTTATTTCCATTTGACCCCAATGGTTTATTCCTCGCCTTTTTCACTGGTATCCATTATTGAATACTATTCAGAGTCTTTGCAGTGCAATATTCCATTTGGGGCATGCCATATTCATACCTTGGGGTGGTCCTTAGAATATGTTCATCTGAGTGCTTCCAAATATTTGGCCTTTTTCTACCCCTCATGCTAGATGATGGAGGATGCCTTAATTCCTTCCTTCCAGTGGATCTCTTCCTATCGAATTCAAAACATCTTTCTTCATGATAGGGATCTAGATTTATTTGTGGTACCTTGGGGATTTCAGTCATCAGTGGCAGGTTCCCTCTCTATTGACAGTGGAAATACATCAATGTACCTTGATTGATAGATTCTATCATGACACTAGTTCATTTATTCACACTTGTTAGATTGTACCATGGTACCTTGATGCCCATTATCATCATCCATGGGCCGTCTTTCTTTTTTTAATGATATAAATCAATGAGCGGTAATCAAACGGTGTCTCACTATGTTTGAATCCACCACATCTATTCACATAGTGTAGACTCATACCATGATGGATCATTTTGAATACTTCGGGTGAAGTACGAGCATCAAATGTTTTGTGCTCCTACCTGACATATATTGTACCATCCCTTAGACATTGTTACTTGTAAAGGATCAATTTGTTCACTCCATTGGTTCCAGATATCCTCTGATTTGATTTCGAGACATAGCTCCATTGTGTATCCATTCGCGACTATGGTATGATTTTTGCATGGATCCACTGTGTATTCCTTGAGGCTAAGATTGTTTCTTTATATTTATCACATGGATCCATTGTGTATTGTCTGTGGCCATGGAAATCAATAATAATTTCATATATGCCATGGATCCACATTGTACTTTATTTGGCGGCCTTTCTTACATCACTCCTTAGCATAGGTATGCCTGACTCGGGAGGAGAATAATATTACTTGATCTCTACTGACGGTTTATGATCTTGGATGAGTTGTTCGAGAAATTTCAATGGATCAACTTCAATGCATCCTCACCTATTAGATTTATAATGTATTTCATCCATCAGTTTCCCTTCCGACCTCACACATTAGGGGGTATCTTTTATACCATAAATTACCACATCAATTACATTTGTGAGATTCCTTAGTCCTTCTCCCTAGCTTGCAATCTTAAATCCCATCCTCCTTCATCAAAATCACCTAAAAAACAACATTTTTGTTTCCATCCGCGTGTCACCCATGTGCAAACTATGGATGTCTACACCTTTCTAGTTTGAAACTTGTGGATTCCCTAAAAAATAAGCAAAAATAATATTATTCTACATTTTTGAATGGGTTTTTTGGTTGGGCTCATTCCCAAACTCCCCTTGGCCCATAAACAATGGAATTTAACCACCTCAACCTATTGAAGATAGTATAAAAGAACCTATGAGGGCATGGGTGAGAAGGATATCCTTGGTGCAATATTATGATCACAATTTTGCAATCTTTCCACATTCCCTGATCCTATGAGTAGCATCCCTATTCTGGAAATTCATTTTCTATCATTCCTTCCTCTCCTATATATGAACATAGGGTGTATTCCTATCCCTTCTGGGTCATCTAAGGAAGAATCATCCTGTAGAGTTGATGCTTGAAGGACCATCAGAGGAACCTAGGAAGTTGGCTTTGAGGCAGTGCTGAAGGTTAGAGTCAGTTTGTAACTACCTACTCATATTTTTTTCAATAAAAGAGTTCTCTTTCCCTCCATATTTGTGTAATATTGTTCAATCTATTTGTATATGCTTAGTTGCTTTACATATCTGATTTTTCTTATTACATGTATGACTTATTTTCATAACTACCTGGTGGAAGCATAGAATTGATCTTTTTTTGTAGGCTGATACCGACAAAGATTAGAAGCAAACCAAAGATAGAGAGAGAGGAACGACATCAAACTATAGGATACAAGCTGTGAGGCCTCTCCTTCTCTCCTAAAAGTAGTTATTTTCTTATAACATTGTTGTGTGTGAAGGTAGGTTCCGTCTTTTACATATGGTCTCACTTTGTTGTGACATGACCCAAGGTCATAGGGGAAAAATCCCATAACACTCTTGTTTCCATTATTGAACTTTCATAATATGGTTTATAGTTTCCACTGCACACTTATCCCTTACTCATTCTTTTGTTAATTTTGACTGACAAATTCATCCTTCCATTTGTTCCATATTTGATTCCTATTCATAATACTATAACGTTCTTCTATTGTGTACTTACTACGGTGTTTCAAGCCCCATTTCACATCCTCTAGTTCAAATAATACAAATCCCATTTCTATAGTGGCCATGTTCCATCATAGCCACAATAATTCCCAATTTCCCAAACAAAGAGACTAGAGCCTAAATCTTCCCAAGAAATGCATGATTATATGATCCTATGTCACAATGTTTAAGAGAGGTTGATCCAAATCCATTTGAGTGGATCATTTCCTTTAGAATACTGATGGATTGGTTAGTGACCTTTTGTGGACTAATAGTTTCTTGGTTAAATATGGAGCTATTTATTGCTAGCTAGATTTTCCAAGACAAATATTTAGGGAGGTAAACCCATAGTATTTTCAATAGATGTTTATACATGATGCTACTTGGGCATGATTTCCATGTCAAAATCATTTGCTTCCAGTCAAGAGGAATCGAATTTTATTTTACTAGATTCAAAAATTCATATTGTCAAACTTTCTTTGTAAAAACATAGTCCAAGAATAGATAATTTTCTACTTCCTCTACTATAAGACAAATAACACATTCAGAGGGCCCTTGGATTCCCCTCTTTCTTAGATTTTCTATAGTTAAGATTTTATTTTGAATTTAAAATCAGATTAATAAGCCTTTTATTTAGGAGGCATTCACCACCCCGTATCTGCTTCGAAATAACATATTTGGTCATAGCTCTTGGGTGGAAACCTAAGCAGTGTTTTTGATCCGGATTATTTTCAGCACGAAATGAGATCGGACATATAATAAAGAAATGCACAGAGATATCGCAGATATTCAATAATATAACAGAAATGTATCAGAGATGCAACCATAAATACAGATATACAGTAATACACGATTTCTATTAATCAAAGAAATGTACAGAGACTGTAAAAATACAGAGTGAAAGACTCGCTAGAATGGTGGCAGCT
>ML783884.1:722272-746719 GCA_009831015.1 Picea engelmannii | reverse complement strand
GCATCATTATTTTTCCCTGTTTGGCTCGGCGAACAGACCTTGATAACTTCTCCATACGGACTCCGTTTGCGAAAGTAAATATACCGCCGGAATCGGGAGAACGAGACGGACGCAATGGCACCGTTTTCGTTGCAATCCGAGCAATTTGAAAATTGACCAATTTTTAGACCCCTGGTCCAGATTCTGATCAAGAAATAAAGTCATGGGTCAATCTTATTCTCTTTATTCCTGGAAATGGTTCTACTTTTGTGCTTATGGTCTATGGTGTTAGAAAAAGACCCCAACCCACGATGGTCTATGGTGTTAGAATAAGAGGTGGGTGGACCTAATGATGTGCCATGGTGGTGGTCTCATAGTCTCCTACGATGAGAATTTCTTCAAATGGATGAAGAGAAAAATCATCATGGTAGAGGAATACACCTATGCATGAATGGATTTCCATGGAGATCCGTATCTAATTCTTCTAGCAAGGTATCCATGGTATGACGCAGGTAAAAAAGAAACCATTTTTAAATTTTGACTTGATTTTATTCTTTTGGTGTATTGAGAATAATTTGGCTTTCAACATGTAGATATTGGACCATCCATATCATATGGGACCTCACCAATCCATAGGTGGGGTGAGATAGGTTCTATGGTGGCTCAGAACCATGAGACAACAAAGGATATATAGGATATAGAGCATAACCTGGAGGGACTGACTATGTGAATTCTAGAAGTTCAGATTGATGACCTGCCACATCAGTACCATCAGAACACGATAAGGGTTTTTGGACATATATCTCATCTACCCTGGAGGGTATCTCAGGAAGTAGTGTGCTACCATGAGAATCGTGATTAGGATTTATTTTATCCTTTTTGACCATCGACATGTATTGATATGAAATCCATAGGCTTGGTGTTGTCTCAACACATTTTGTAAACTTTTTCGAACCTTAATATAAAACGATATCTACTTTTGTTTTATTCAGTTCAAAGTGTGTATGTGATATTTACAGATGTTGCAAATGTCTATGTAACACATGATTAGCTAAAGCGTCTGTCAATTTATTTAGACTTCTTGGAATATGTTGAAATTTTAAATAATCAAATTCTCTTTCCAAGAGGCGAACCCTTAAATATACCCATAAAAGAGTAGGAATTCATATAGAATAAATGTTACTTAACTGTAGTACGATGAGTTGAGAGTCAAGTCGGAAAACTAAGTGGTGAATACCAAGTGAAATGGATTCGGTTAATATTTCAATGAATGTGATATACTCCGCAATATTATTAGTTGCACGTCCAAGGCATATACCATATAGACTTATCAACTCATCAGTGGGCATGTAGATTTCCCATGCAACACATGCAAGGTTTTGGGTACTGTGGCTAGCACCATTAACAAATCCAACATAAGGTAGAGGGGATGCCCACATCTTCAAATCAAGAAAAATGCGAGATAAACAATAGGAATAAACTGATGAAAAAGGCGACAAAAGAACACTAAAGTATGTTACAATATTTACAAAGCACTTATGTAGAATAACACTAAGCATAGTACTTTTTAAGGTAAACCCCATTTTTGGGTTCACCCAAAGAAGCTCCATTATAATCTACCAACTCAAAAGCCCCTTTTTCTAACACACGTTTAACAATGTAAGGGCCATGCCACATGGGATCGATTTTTCCCACTCCTAAGTTTTCGTGATCCTGGTCATATAGCAGGACCAAGTCATCTTCAGAAAATACACGAGGTCTAATAGTTTTATCATATTGATATTTGAAACATTTTTTATGCATTTTATTAGCGAGGGAGGCATCCTGATGGGTTTCATATAATTGTGTCAAATTTAAAAGGCGTTCTTCCTTGGCTGAAGTATTAGGAAGCAATTTGACGACTAGTTTCAAAGATGGTATTTTGCATTCAAACGACAACACAACTTCTAAACCCATACATAAGCTGAAATGGCGTAAAACCAGTAACTGTTTTAACCAAATTTTGATCTGCCCATAATGCCGAAAAAATCATCGTATGCTAGCTCGATTTGTGAATCCCTATCATCATACGAAGCATAGTTGGAAAAAACTTTGTCGGTAGATTTGACTTGGCCATTGGCCTGTGGATAGTAAGGAGTTGAGTTTTCATGTCGTAAAGACAACTTGGTGGTTAATTACGACATCATATAATTGTGAAAATGAGTTCCATGATCAGTGACAATGGCTTGAGGCACACCGAATCGAGTAATAATGTGATTAAAAACAAAAACTGATGCAATTTTCCTGGTATTGTTATATGTGGGCATCGCCTTGACCCATTTAGTAAAATAGTCTACGTCGACAATAATGTACCCATGCCCCCCGACTGAGTGAGGGTTACATGTCATGAAATCAATGCCCCATTTTGCAAATGGACTAGCAGAAACTACAGGGTGAAGAGGAGCATGAGGGGCACACAACTTACGATAGTATATCTAGCACAGATGAAATGTTTGGACTACAAGGATGCAATATTTAAATAATGATGACAAAAAATATCCCGCCAGTAGAATGTTTTACGTTGTGGAATAACCATACATATGACCACCACATGATCCAACATGGTAGTCATTAAGGGCTCTCTCGGCTTCCTCATGTGTTAAACACCGCCGAAAAATGGAATCGACACCATGACGATAAAGTGTATCACCAATAATGATGTATTGGAGATCTTGGTATCAAATATGATGATGTTCAACATTAGAGAGATTAGGACGAAAGGTACGGGTTTGGAGATAGATGATTATATCTCCATACCATGGATCAAAAGAACTGATCAGAAAAAGGGATTCACCAGGAATCGATTCTTCTATCAAAATCTCAGATTCAAATGAGGGAAGGTCACAAATCATCTTAGTATAGACCAAATATTTCTTAGATTTGGATTTTTTGAACTCCAAATCAAACTCTTGTAGGATAAAAATCCATTTTGAGTATTTCCCCCCAAGCACTTATTGAGTCAAGATATGTTGCATGGGGTTACGATCAGAAATAATGGTGGGTTTGCATAGTAATATGTAGTGATGAAAACGTTGGACAACTTGAAAAAAATCTAAGGTCAATTTCTCGACATGTGAATATTTGATTTCAGTAGGAGACATACTCTTACTCAAATAGTAGACCACATGTTTATCATTCAAATTGTCCTCTTGTACGAGCGCCATAGAAATGGTACTGTCAGAAGCAACAATGTATAAAAAATAATTACGACTATAGTCCGGGGGATGTAACAATGGCATATGATTCAACGCGTGATTTAGAGGATCAAACATTAGAAGTGTCATCCAAAACAAAGGGAACCCCTTTATTAAGAAGATGGATAAAACCCTTGGTTAGTTTTGCATATTTAGGAACAAATCGATGTAATTGTTTTTCCTTCTCTTGCAAACTTTGGAGTTGGAGAAAATTCGAAGGAGGATGTAAATTCAATATGGCCTTGATCTTCAAGGGATCAACAAAGATCCCTTTCTTGGACACAATAAACACAAGGAGACATCCTGACTCCACACAAAATACACATTTATGTGGATTTAAAAGAATATTTTAAAAGTGACATCTAAGACAAATAACTTGAAGATGTGCAGGATGATCCTGAGGCTCCATGGAATGTGCATGTAAGTTTTCAATATAGGGTTGTACAATATAATTAATATTGTTAAAAGTGTACGAAATATCCCTTTGAAAAGTTGAGCTGACATTTTTGAGTCCAAAAGGGAGTTTTTTATAGGCAAAGGTACCCCATGGAAAAATCAAAGTGGTTTTGTGTTGATCCGATGGTAGTATGTTAATTTGATTGTAGTTAGAGAAACCATCCATAAATGATAATATTTTACTTCCGTCACAATCATCAATGATTTGGTCGATGAAAGGGGTTGGGTAGTGATCTTTAGGACAAGCCCTATTGATATCCCTATAATCAATACATACATGGATCATACCTTGTTTCTTAATTACAAGAACAATATTTGATACCCAATCAGTAAGAGGCATAGGATAAATAAAACCTACTTTAAGAAGTTTTTCAACTTCCATTTTAATAGCAACAACTTTTTGTGGATGAATGGGGTGAAACTTTTTCCGAGTAGGCTTGGCTTCAGAATAAGTCTTTATTTCATGAATAACAATATTAGGGTCAATTCCATGCATTTCTTCACAAGACCAAGAAAACATATCGCATAATTATTTGAATAGGGATGTGTACGTTTGTACTTTATTAGGATAACAAGAGGACCCTATATGAATGTTTTCCACGATTCCAGGTTTGATTGAGATATGTATATGTATAGTAGTAGACATGTTTATAAAATTCCATTAAGATAAAACATCATGATGAGAATTTGTAAGTACCTCAGGTAATACATGAGTGTCAAGATGAGTCTCAATAGTATCGAGCTTAAGGAAGAAAGAGGATTGATGATGACTATCATCCCAAGGAGTTTTTTCCAAAGACATGAACTATATGATACTCTCATCAGTGGGGAAAGAAACATCAAAAGGATCGGGAGATGCCATAGAAATAAGCCACGAAGAGTGAGAATAATCATCCAAAATGTCACTCATCGGGTCACTAGTGTCAGAAGCAGCCACAGAGACATACTAGATTTCTTCATAAGCATTTTCAATTTGGCTAAGTGGAATTATATCGTTGTAAATGTCATATTCAAATGGACTAGGTACTACCCAAGGATCATATGAGTCGAGGTATTTACTAGTATAAGTCAAAATCATGTTGACTTGGGCGACAGCGGGAGGAATTGCAGGTGGAGGGAGTGGAAAATTTCCCATCATATGTGAATATGTCAAAAGATGCACTCCAACATTCTCATATGAAGATGGGGTTTTCTCAATAAATAGAACACTACCAATGCGTGAATCAAAATTAAAGTAGGCGAGTTGGTCTATTGTGACTATTTTTCCTTGATGAGGGAAACATAGTTCATGAAACAAGGTAGAAAATACGATAGACATGGCGGAAATCCAACTATGTCCTAGCATAATATTATAATCAAGCGGTGCATTGAAAACTTCTACTTCAATAGTGACTGTCTTACCTTCTAATTCAACTGGTAATGTAGTAAGTACTCCAAACGATTTAAATCCTCTACCGTCAAATGCTTTTAATGTATTGGGTTACTGGTTAATCGATGAAGAACCAATAACTTTCCAATAGTCAAGATACATCACACAAGTCAAGGATCCTTCATCTATAACAGTATGAAAAATAGTCTTTTTTCGCACAATGACTTGAATTTGAAATGCAACTTGGTGAGGGAGCCTTGGAAGATGAGTTTCCAAGTCAAAGGATATCATATTCTCATCACTAGGGTTAATTCCACCAATCACTGACAATAATTCTCTTCATTTCATAGGGAACGTTTGGAGGATTTTGAGGCCGACATTGCAAAAGGACATTGAGATAAATATTCTACAATACTGTAGTTCTGAGCAACTTGCGCATGCAGATTAAAATACGATCCATGATCAACACCTTTTGGAGGTGGTCTAATCACTGTGTCTGAAGTTGGTTGATCAATTTGTAGAGGACCAATAGGTGGTGGGGTAGGCATAGAAGGTTGTTCAACATCACTTCCATTCAAGGAATGATAGTCTTTGGTTCACGTTGTGAGTGAAAACTCTTTATATTTATCTATTTTACACATAAGTACATAAGAGATTCCTGATGTAGAGAGTTGTTCTGAGGTAACCATTTGAATATGTTGATATGGAAAAGGATTGGTGAATACAAAGGTTGCAGTTGAATTTCCTTTAAGGAAACGATTTACATCGGCACGACAAATAAAATATTTAGTGTAATGATCCTCATCGCAAATGAGACAAGGATATTTAGGTTAAAATTTTTCCATATCTTCAGCATGTGGAGTTTTTCGGTTTTTCTTGTGGTTGGGCAGGTTTTTTTGTTTTTCCTTTTCCTTCTTTCTTATTTCTAGTTTTAGAGGTTCACGTAGATTGAACTGCGTTTACCTCAGAAGTGTTACTAGAAGGAGTGGTAGGAGGTGTAGCATTTGGAGTAGTCATAGTGGTGGGAGTTTTCTTGGTTTTGGGAGTTGTGGTATAAGTCTTACTTTTAGTCTCTTGATTAATAGAACCAATCACACCATCAACAATGTGAGATTCTGCAGGAGGTGTTAGGTTTTTATTTGTCGATGAGCGAGGATTGTGAGGAATCATATTGTATAATTTTCCAGTCTGAGAATATATGAAATCAAGATACTGGGCATGACTAATGGATTTTTCCTTAGTAACTACTCCTCCCATATCAAATCTTGAGCAATGGGTCCTAAAAGAGATTTAGTGAACCATTCAACTAACAATTGATTAGGAATGTGATATTTGATTAATCGTCTTCACCTTCTCTACTCATGAATATGATCGAAAATATGAGTAGAGGTGGGTTTTCAAAGTGAATTTAAAATATCAGTACCTGTTTCATATCAAATAGGTAGTTGAAAATTTGTGAGGAAGGCCATGTCTAATGAATTAAAGTCACCGAAGAATCCTCCAAGTAATTCAATGTACCACTTAGTTGTGGTCCCTGTAAGAGTTCTTTGGAAAAGACGTAAGCATATATAATCATCCATCAATGAGTTTGATGAACACCAAATATGGAAAATCATAACATGATTATTAGGATCATCTATCGGTTTACCATTGAATTTTGGAATGTATGAGGGTAATTTAGCAAGAATAACCAGGAAAAAAGGAGAGTGTGAAATGGGATCATTCATTAATCGAGATAAGTCTAGTAAATCCAAAGTGGCTAAAAATGGAAATTGTTGGTTAACTTCCATATACTGGTAACTTTGAGGAGGAAGTCATGTTGAAATACCAGTAGGACCATAAGCATGTTGTAAAGGTGCATTATATATTGATCCTATCGCAAGTTGTTGTTGGGGGTTTTGGGACATATAAGTAGGATTAAATTGTTGACTAGGTGCCCCTCCTTGAGGATGAATACCCATTTGAACATGTTAAGTCCATGTAGGGTTCGCGGTTCCTATAAAAGGTTTCCCATTATTAAGACCTGGGAAAACAGGGTTAGAGGGTCCAATTTGTGTATTTTTGGGTAAAACGTTCCCATGATTGAGACCTGGGAAAATAGGGTTAGGGGGACCTATAGGATGGTTTCCTCCACATGAAGGGCCTGCCAAGGTAGCTTGCCCCCAAAGCCATTATTGTGTTCCAAGATTCCAATATGCTCCTATAACCTATGATCCAATAAGAGGTTGACCCATAACAAGGTTTTTTCCTCCAGCTATAGGTTTACCCCAATCAGAATTTGTGTCCCAAAAGAAAACTGAGATCTAGAAGGATGTTGACCACTTTTTCCTCTCGGAGGGTTCAACATTCCTAGTGATATCTAGTAAGGATTAAGAACTCATCCACTAAGAGCATTATATCCGGGAGGAAGTGATTGGCCTTCTCTAGGAAGAAGCGGTGTTCCAATGAGATTATGAGATGTTGAAGATCTACTAGCTTGAAAAGGTAGAGTTTGTGCAATCGTCATGGCACTATTCAATTGACTAGGAAGGAAAAGACATGTGCCACTTGGTACCTGACCTGAAATAGCAACAATATTACCTATTTTTACCACAGGATTACCAAGGAAAAGGTTTGAGGATGTGGTAACTGTACTAGTAACATCAGGTGTAAGTGGTGTAGTAAATGAAGGTTGACTGTTACCCAACCTATCAAAAATATGACGACCCGAGGGAGTTCCCCATAAAGGAAGAACTAGAGTTATACTTGGATATTATATTCCAAAGTTATGAATGGGGGTGGTGAATCCTTCACTTTGATTAGGTTGTCTTGATTTCACATTTTCTTCTTCAAAATCCCTTGATGATAATATAGGATAATCTTCAGTTACAATTTATGATAAATAATTTACTCGGACTAAAAGTGGACCAAAGGGATTAGTCAATGGTGGTTTTGTGGGATGTATAAAATTTTTCTGAAAACTTGTGATAACTCCTTTAGAATGTTCAATCAAAGGATTAGCAACACTCCCAATGTCAGAGTAATTTTCCTCATCAACAATATCTCCATGAGAAGTATCTTCTGGTGAATGGGGAGGCATCGATTGATAATATTCGGGAGGAAATCCCTGCATCCTATGTGATCGATGAAGACCATCGTCATCCATAGTAGAAAGAGTAGAAAATTTAAATGGCACTATAGAAAACAAACAACACTCAACTAACAAACTAGGAAGCA
This sequence comes from Picea engelmannii, assembly GCA_009831015.1. Taxonomy (NCBI): domain Eukaryota; kingdom Viridiplantae; phylum Streptophyta; class Pinopsida; order Pinales; family Pinaceae; genus Picea; species Picea engelmannii. The sequence continues at coordinate 738,466 of ML783884.1, read as the reverse complement.
AACCATGCAAAGAAAATTTTTCACAATGAACGCACTAGATGGTGATGAAATCCAACATCATGAGAGAAAAGTTAAAAGGGATGGGGTAGAGTGGGTGGGCCAGTTACATTGGTTACCTTCTTAATGAACTTACACCTTGGTGCAAGTTCCCACACGGAAGAACTGTGGGTTACCCTCCAAGGATCCCGAGTGAGTTTGACCAATGTTTGGCCAACGTTTGACCCAGGTACAACAAAGACTTTTCCATCCATCATCACCTTGTGTAGGAGCCCTAAAGATTATGGCCTCTAATGTTACCACTTACAACACCTAAGCCCAAGGAAACAATTGATAGTCAGGTATACATGAAAGGGTAGGGTCAAAACATAAATCCCCTTGAGAGGTGCCTCAGACCGAGGTAATACCTCCCAAGTGATCCCCAAGTGTCTAATGACACCTTTTGTAATATGTGTATACCACTCCACCAATACCAACAAAGCAAGGTTATTTACTCCGTTGATCCCAATGTGACTTCGTGATTTACCCTTGTGTGAGAAGGGTTGCCTAGGACAGAGACATGGAAATTGGATTTATCTCCATAACACAAGATCCGATGTGTGTTTGACATATTGGGAGAGTTATACTCACTACCTGTTCCAAATATCTACACCTAAGATAACATTGGTGTGCTACCAGATACAATATATTGAATGAATTTTATTAGTTCTTAGTTTTAAGGGTTTTTTTACTCAAAAGGATGCAGAAGTGAAATTGATGATGTTTGACCTTGACTCAAAATATCATGCAATAATATATGAAATGCAATTTTCGTTCGATGAATCCTAATTACATGAGAGAGAGAAGGTACTGTTTTTTTTGAAACATAAAACTCAAAATGCAATTCTTTTCAAGAAAGATCCCAATATTTTCACAAAACAATCAATGACTTAATGATTCTAATTTAGCATAAAATTCTAAATGCATACGATTTTTCCTCTTGATTTTAAATTGAAAATGAATGTAATTCTACTTGAGTTCCTTCTTTTTCAATTAATATGAAAGTTTGTAACAAAAGAAAAAAAAATATTCTTCAAGGGAAAAAATGCATCCACAACTCAAGACACAACAAAAAGATACCAAAACTTCCACAGTGATATTTCCAAAACTACAAATATATCCCAAATGCAAAGAAAAAGATACAAAATATTATTTTTTTGAAAACAAAAGCCTTAACACAAAAGGTAAGAGAAAACCATTCAATAAAACACTTTGAAAAAAGCAATTAAGAGCCAGTTGAGAGACACTCGAAGACCATGCTAAGATATTATACCTCTTTCAGATATAGGAAAAAAATTACCAAAGACAAAGCCAATCAATCATGGAGAAATTGAAACAATGATAAAAAACAGACTCTAAGCCTACTAATAAGATTGTAAAGCAAACCTAATATTCATAGCAAAGGTTAGATCTAAGACCTAGGTAGGAAAAATTCAAATAAAAATAAATTTTCCAAGAAGTGTCGCAGGATATTGTGGCACATAGAGTGACAATCCAGAGTGTCGCAGGCTGTAAAATATGCATAGTGTGACAATGTCGCACTGGTTCTCAAATCCAGGGTGCGACAATCAAGAAAATATTGAAAAAAAAAACTAAAGAAGATTTCAAGTGAATTTCAGGGTTGACTAATTACACAGTATTAGGTGAAGACTCAGAGATATACAGAAATGAAAGGTAGCAAGGCTAAGAGAAAAAATATGAAGCAAATGTCCATAGTGGAGTCACTAATTTTTTTATCAAAAAAATCAGTCTGTGCGGACAAAGACTGATCTCCCTAGACTTGGAAACCAAGAATAGAACAAAACATACAGAACATAGAACTTTCTCTAGGTTGACATAATCAAATTACCAATTAGCAAAGGATTCATACCTTGTAATCGACAATTGTCCTTACTATTTGTATCTTCCAACTACTTTTTCGTAAAACTTATGTATGATAACGTGTAAGAAACACAATCTAACAAAGGTGAAAGAAATACGTATAATTTGATACAACCTATGCAAATGATCAAGGATAAATGCAACAACTATAATCGAATAAATACAACCTTTGTGGGAAATAAACTATGTTACTATATTAATTATAATGAAAAGATATTACAACCAAAGCTTCCTGATGTCATGAAGCTCCTTCCAACAAGATCATTGCTCCAATACCCACAATGCATCCATGAAATCCATCACCATCAACTGACTCCTTTAGCTAATATTGGATTCCTCAAAGCCAAAGAATTACTAAAAATCCTCTAATAACAAACCAGAAACAAAGCTATCAATCATTATTCTCAATCCACTATTCACTATTTTCTATTAGCATTTCCTCATGAGGAAATCCTCCTTTTATATATTGAGGAGGAAAAGGGTGAGGAGGTTAGTATCCCCCTAGATCAGGAGTATGGGTGAGATCCAAACCGATTAGAGAACACGTCATCTCAAAGATTCTCTTCTAGAATCTTCTCAAATTTCTTTGTTTTCTTCCCTTTTAAGCAGTGTCGCACCCTATAGTGGAGCAACCCGAGACACTGTTTCACCCTGCAATGGTGCAACATGCGAAACTTGAGGGTGTTTCACCCTAAAATGATGAAAGTTGCGACATTCTCTTAAATTAAGGATTTAAAGGACCTAACAACATGTGTAACCCTCTTTGCATGATTTTCTTCTCTCAAAGTAAGGTTCTTCTTCAACAATCATAGCTTGTATTTTTTGAATGATAGAGGATAAGTGAACATATTTAGTTGCGACAAAATATTGTGTAACAATTTCCTTAAAATCTTGTATCTTTGTTGGTTTTTTTTAGTGGGATTTATTGGTGCAAACCTCCTTCCCTCCAAAGGGCTGCTCAGCCTCTCGGTCTAGGATCGTTCTAGTCATCGACCTGAATGGTTCGTTGGGATCTTGATGGAACCAATTTAAGTTGACATAGGCCCTTTACTTTCTTGGCACAGGTTGTGTGGCACCCGCGGATCCTCTCCTTAGCGCTTTTCAATTCTTCACTCCAACGGATGTTAGCTATCCATGCTAGGATCCCTCCTTGATGTGACCATAAACTATGACCATGGGTTGGCTCCCTTCGCGACTCCATGCTTCAGAACTCTCGTGAGATGCTTACTCCCATTTTTCCCGATTCCTGAATCGACGAATTCTCCAAGGCCAAATATATGGTCCACGTTATCCTTGCGATCGACGGTTGAGATCGAATCACAAGTTTGGACTTTGCAATTCCTCTCTTCTCCCAACTATGCTTCTCTCGATTTGAGAATCAACGAAGTGCTGACTTCTTGCCACATGTCCTATCTCAATGGATGACTAGGATTACTTCAGCTCCCAACTTCTCAGGTATTCTCTTTGTTGGCGACGGAAGTCACTCCTGGATTGCAGCAGGAGAAGAGCCCGACGCCCATTAGTTTATGTCACGATTTGTGTATAAAGGGGTGATCGAATGGAAGTAAACTCAAAGAGATATTGTTCCAACTCCGAAACTAGGCCAGGCATGCATGGGTAGGTGAGGTCGTAGATAAAATTCAGACAGTGAGTTGTAGTAAGGCTGAGTAGGGGGAAGACTTGTATAAGAGAAATGAAAAGGTCTATTATAAACATCAGGTTTCTAACAGATTGTGGGAGAAGGCATATAAATGCAAGATCTTCTTACATTCAAATGCAAAAACCAGAGAATACAATAATGCCACAATAAATCCTTTATCATAACATAATTGCAATAATTCATGTGAATCAGTCAATCATGAACTCCCTTAGTATGAGATGAAAACTAGACGGGGTAGAAAAACTGTCTGTCATTAAACAAGAAATATTACATACAGATGCATAACCAGAGAACTAGAGTGTCTGTTAAAAATTTATAATCGGGAGCTTCACTCTACCATCGATACCTTGAAAAATATCAAAACTAAGTGTATATACTCCTAAACATTTTCCCAACAGAGGCCCACTAGACTTTCGGGATGAGGAGTCTCTTCAATTAAATCTGGCCTACACTCCTCTGTCATACACCACCTTAATTTTGCATGGCTCGCGCCAGGGGGTAGCTGAGCCCTTAAATGATGAATTAGCGTGTGCAGGATTCCCTGGTGAGTCGAGGACTCGGCATGGCTTCCATGAAAAGAACCAGTACAGAGGACCATCTCGGGTAGACTTTCATCTAGGACATCCATACCTTGCAATTAATGAGTGAGGTGAGGTTTCAACCACCCTCTCTCCTTCATTCATTCCAAGCAGGTATCAGGATTTAGAACACATTGAGCCGGCCTCTAGAGAGCACAATGCCCCCCTTCTGAAATTCAACTCGGTGCTTCTGGCCCCTTTTGTACAACCCTTTATACTCCCTCAAGTAACCACGGGCCGTTACCCTACTTCTATCTTCTAGAGTTCTTTCAACGTTTCGGGGTTCGTGGATAGGAAGGATCAGGTCTTCTCTCTTCAAAATCGCGATGGGTGAAATGCCGGGAGGGCCTAGCGGTCGCCACGCATCCCCCCACTGATCTGATGGTTCTGAATTGATTCAGAAATACTGTGGGCCCGGGTCTGAGGCGTCTTTGTTGCTTCACACTTTAGGGATATGGGAGAGCTGTTCCTTATGCTTCGAAATCGCGATGGGCGAAAAGGAGAAGAACATAATCGCACACCACGTGTTCCTCCAGGATGAATGACTAATATCACTCTCGACGCTTTGGGGCCCGTCTTGCCAAATGATAAACATTAGCACCCCTCCTTCAGGCCTGCTCCTTTACGACCAGGCACCAAAACCATGGGCCCGATTCTGGGCGCTTTCGACGCTTCAGGATTTGGGATTTCGAGACGTGAAATGATGAAGAGCGCTTACCCCTTGAATTCCCAAATGCTGACATGGCTCGGATGTGCGTAGCATGTCCTTAAGATGAATGGTCGAGATAACATTTGTTACTTAAAAGGGGGATGCTTTCATTCCCAGGCTCGCTTGACGTGACCTGGCGCTAAGATCGTGGGCTCGGCTCCAAAGGTGCCTCAACGTTTCGCCGATCGAAAAAATTCAACTGCAACGAATGGGAGGCTCCTTGTCTCCCGAAAAACCAATCCCCGATACGACGACTGGATTCCACCTGTCCCAATTAGATCAGATGACCCAGATTTGTCTTGAAATATGGGAGTTATCTCATGTGCTAAATATCGGACAACTTGACAGCCCCAAAAACCCGATGACCGTCGATCTACTTTGTAGGTGGATCTCGGCTACTGACAACAAAACTTCGCCCGCTTGCTTCACTCGTAACCCAAAAAGAGACTCTCCCGTGCTATGCTTGGGCGTTTCCCGTGCAACCTGCAGACCTGGGTACTTTTGTGCCCAAGAAAAAAATTGTCGTTAACACTCTCCTCTGGACTTTTCTCCGAAGAGTTCCTCCTCCGAAATATGTAGATATATGTCACGTTCCTTCCATATCCAACGACCTGGATTCAACTTTCTTTTTGCGACTTCGCGAAGATCCTTGTTTTCTCTCAACAAACCTCTCGAAGTTATTTCTCCCGAACCTCTCAATCTTCTATCACCTGTCTCCTAAAACCATGGACTATTTCACGGTCTTCGAGACTTAGACAAGTCCACAAACCCTTTGCACACTTAGTGAAAATTTCTCTTTCGAGACTTAGGCTATCCTCGAACTCCTTCTGCATTCCTTGCAGAGTTCTGCACAGGTCCTTCTATGACTTTTGTCGGCTTGAAAACCTTCAAGGTTTCCCTGTTCCTCTATGAAATTTCTCTTTCCCTCTTGGCAGTTTATCGCTCTTCCTCCTGAGATTGTAACATGGACTTACAGCCTCCTGGGGGCACTCCTTGCACTTGGCTAAGATTTTCGACGGATTCTCTCTCAGCCTATCTGAGTGTCTTAACTCATCTCCTTTCCTTTGTCAATGCACTCTTGCAAAGCCTTCGTTCCTTAGAATGTTCAACAATTATGGGATTCCCTTAAGGGTAACAACACTTCCAGTTGTGTTTCTCTTGTATGCTCTCATACTTTCTCTATGCCCTCCTGGAAAAGCGTTTTAGAGTATTTAGTAACTCTGGACTGTGTTTCCTCCTACACAACCTTCCTTTTCAAGGTACTTAACCACCTTGAAATTTCCTCCCGAGTCTATGAATTATCCTAGTGTGCCCTCCTGGAAGCTTCTCTTCTGACTCCACTGAGTTCAGACACAAACTCCTTGTGTCGGCTCACAGCGTTTCCTCACTCTGTCGTGCAATCCTTGAACTTATCCTAGAGAACCAAAATTAGTTCAACACACTTACGGATAGAAAAATGTATCTCTATCCCTGCAAACGATTTCTATCATTCATATACAACTCACATGCATACAAATGAAATTCATAACACAACATCCATTACACAGAAAATTGATAACGGGAAAACTGTCATTTTCTATTAATGATAGAATGTTCATTACAATAGTGGAGTCCGAGCTACAATTGAGTCTCAGATCTTTGTGTTTCTCTCCCTATATTCTATGCATCTTCCTACAACCCTTACAACCCAACTCTCTAACTTGGGCATACAATAAATTTTTTCTTCAAACTCCAACAGCCTCTATCGGGCATACAATAAAAATATTTATACAAGAGGGGCTCGATGAGCTTCCCTCACAAGATAAACTAGTGGTGTCAAATCACCATTCAAAATGCATGTATAATGGGAAAATTACAATGATGGAAATATTCTCCAATCCGGATGCAGATCCTTCCTACCGTCAACCACTTAATGGCGACCTTATCTCCAGCTTGTGTGAAGGAACAACTTGTCTCTTACAACTTGTCATCATTAAATGCCTCGATCACACTTTTGATTCTCGAGGAAAAATGAGAGGGTGACACCTCTCCCTTCCTTGAATGTGCACCATGCGTGCTAATCGGCTGGCACATGCTGAGGTAGAGTGACTCTCTTGCATCATACTCCACGGCTACCGAAATCATGAGCTCTTGCTCATGAGCTTTCCAGCGTGGTTGAAATCCTCCTGGTCCCCAAACTTTCTCTTGGAGTTGTCTCTCTGCTCCTCTTCTTCGCTGCTTCTTCTCCTGCATCATCCCCACTGCTCATGTAGGTTTCCTTTTGTCCAACTTACTCATGCTGTCTGCTTCCTCTGTCGATCCCGACATCAACTTCTTTATCTCCTCAAACACTTCATCCACCTACTCAATTGACTGTCTCTTCTTTTGCAGACTAGCTTTCTTCCTTTCTTCCTTTTCCATGGGTAAATCATATTGATATCCCAAGTTATCTTCTTCATCTCTTGTGGCCTTAACTTTCCACTCTTATGCAACTTCTACTCTTGTAGTCTCCTCATCATTGGGCTTCTGCTCAACTATTACTTTTGATAGATTGACTCTTGTCAGTTCTTCGGTTGGTTCCTTTCCATCTTCCTCTAGCTGCAACTCGTGCTGTTGTGTCTCCTTTGGCATGGATATCTTATGGAAACCACCTTTTGGTTCCAGACTGTCTAATCAATCCTCCAGTTCCTTTAGCTTCAACTCCCACTAGGTAAGTAATCCAACTGGGTGTTCTCCTTCTATTGGGGTGTTCTCCTTCTCCATGAAAGTCTCAACTTGATGTCTTTCTATCGCATCTACAAAATCTGTGCTAGCCTCTCCTCATCCTCTTGGCAGGAATATATTGGCTCCTCCAATGATCAAAATGATTCTATTATCCTTCTCTTCGATGGTGGAGGTTTTCAACTTTTCATCATCTTCATTCACACAGTTCACAATTCTGCGTGAATCTCCATCAGAGTGAGGTATTTCTTTTTCTTCTTCCACATCTGTCAACACCTTCTGACGTGAAATCTCAGATGAGCTCATTTCTCCTCCCTTTCCCACTTGGAAATTCAGGATGTCTCCTCTTCCTACCTAGCAATTTATGATATCCATTGATCCCTTCCCATTGCCCACCTGGAAACCTACGATACTTTTTCCAGATATCTTTCCCTCGTCACTGAGATTTTCAGCATACCTCAACCACCTTTTTAACACATGTTGCTACCCTCTAGAAAACAACCTCCGAACATGCTACTTATATATCCTCTTCAAAGGCCATTCATACCTCCAACACACCTTTGCTTCCTGCTACATCTTGAATGCTAACTTCTCCATATCTTCTCGGATTTCACTGAGCTCCTTGTCCATCTCCGACTTTCTCCTCCGCGAATGGACTTCTCCTTGACCATGTTCATAACTTCCAATGACCATCTTTCTTCATCTACAACTAACCCGACTATTTATCATCTGCTTCACACCTTGCAACTGCTTCAACAGAGTACCAAAGTCTATCTCCCTTGCTTACAAAAATCGATTTTGCATTAGCTCTGATACCACTTCTAGCACAAACCCCCTTCCCTCCAGAGGGATGCTCGACCTCCCGGTCTAGGATTGTTCAAGTCATTGAACCGAATGTTTCGTGGGGATCCTAATGGAACCAATTTAACTTGACACATGCCCTTTACTTTCTTGGCGCAGGTTGCGTGGCACCCGCAGACCCTCTCCTTAGCACTTTTCAATTCTTAATGCCAACAGACACTAGGTCTCCATTCTAGGCTCCCTCCTTGATGTGACCATGGACTATGACTATGGGCTGGCTCCCTTCGCGACTCCATGCTTCAGAACTCTCATGAGTTTCTTACTCCACTTTTTCCTGATTCTCGAATCGACGAATTATCTAGGGGAAAATCTACGGTCCAAGTTATCCTTGATATTGATGGTTGAGATCGAATCGTGGTTCGGACTTCGTGAGTCCTCTCTTCTCCCAATTCCGTTTCTCCCAATTTTTGAATCAACGAAGTGATGAATTCTCGCCACACATCCTCTCTCGATGGATGACTAGGATTATTTCAGCTCCCAACTCCTCAGGTATTCTCTCCTCTTTAATTTTCTCCGAAGGGTTCCTCCTCCAAAATACGTAGATCTCTGTCACATGCCTTCCATATCCAATGGCCTGGATTAAACTCGCTCTTCATAACTTTGTGAAGATCCTTGTTTTCTCTCGACAAACCTCTTGAAGTTCTTTCTCCTGAACCTCTCGATTGTCTGCCACCTATCTCCTCCGACGATGGATGATTTCTCGATCTCTGGGAGTTCAAGACTTAGTCTATCCTCGAACTCCTTCTGCACTCCTTGTAGATTTCTACGCGGGTCCTTCTGCGACTTTCCTCGCCTTGAAAACCTTCAATGTTTCCCCATTCCTCTGTGAACTTTCTCTTTCCCTCCTGGTAGTTTATCGCTCTTCCTCATGAGATTGTAAGATGGAATTACAACCTCCTGCGTGCACTCCTTGCGCTCGACTAAGATTTTCGATGACTTATCCATCGGACTATCTGAGTGTCTTAAGGAATCTCCTTTCCTTTGTCGATGCACTCTTGCAAAGCCTTCCTTCCTCATAATGTTCAATAATTCTGGAATTCCATTAAGGATAACAACACTTCTAGTTGTTTTTCTCTTGTACACTCTCGTACTTTCTCTATGCTCTCCTAGCGAATCATTTTAGAGTATTTAGTAAATATGGACTGTGTTTCCTTCTACACAACCTTTCTTTCCAGGGTTCCCAACCACCTTGAAATTTCCTCCCGAGTCTATGAATTATCCTGGTGTGCCCTCCTGATAACTTCTCTTCTGACTCCACTGAGTTCAGACACACACTCCTTGCATTGGCTCACAGAGGTTCCTTGCACTGTCACACACTCCTTTCACTAGCCTAGAGAATGAGACTTAATTCAACACACTTACGGATATAAAAATATATATCTATCTCTACAAACGATTTCTATGATTCATCTATAACTCAAATGCATACAAATGACATTCATAACACAACATCCATTACATAGAAAATTGATAATAGGAAAACTGTCATTTTCTATTAATGGTAGAATGTTCATTACAATAGTGGAGTCCAAGCTACAACTCAGTCTCATCTCTCTGTGTTTCTCTCCTTATCTTCTATGCATTTGCCTACAACCCTTACAACCCAACTCTCTAACTTGGATAAAAATGATTTTTCAGCAAACTCCAGCAGCCTCTATCGGGCATACAATGCAAAGATTTATATAGGAGGGGCTCGACGAGCTTCCCTCACAAGCTAAACTAGTGGTGTCAAATCACCATTCAAAATGTCTGTCTAATGGGAAAATTAAAATGATGGAAATATGCTCCAAATCGGATGCAAATACTTCCTACCATCAACCACTTAATGGTGACCTTATCTCCAACTTGTGTGAAGGAACAACTTGGCTCTTCCATCTTGTCATCATTAAATTCCTGGATCACACTTTTGATTCTCGAGGAAAAGTGAGAGGGAAACACCTCTCCCTTCCTTGAATGCGCACCATGCATGTTAATCGGTTGGCGCGTGCTGAGGTGGAGCGATGCTCCTACATCATATCTCCTCTCAAATGTGAAAAATATACCATTAGAAAGTCCCTGAAGGCTTATGGAAGGTGAATACTCTTCCATCCCATCCATATTATACTTTCCTACTGGCCCCATGAAGATATATCAAAAAGAGTCTTGAACCTACTATGACATCCAAATATCTGTACTTGAATGACGTAAATATTGATTATGAAAGGGCTAACTCATGATACAATCCTCCCACATCTTGAAGTTATTTCCATTTCCTAGAACCCATGGTAACTGATATTAAATGTTCGGAGCAAAGGTTTTCATAATATCTAAATGGGAGAGTATACGGAGTTGGTAGAGGGTTGTCTAAGATTCTTAGTCTCCTCCTACATATACATCTTCCTTGATACTTATTTCCACCACTCCACTTTACCTAATATTTATCGCCGTAGGATTTTATCCCCCAAGTCCTAGTTCATGATGGCCAATTATTTGTATTCCAACCCTTCTCTATCATAAGACACTCTCACTATGTTAGATCTCACTAGGTGGTAATTTGTACTATTATCCTTTTTCCCTTTACATAAATAGTACCTAATATTTTTTCCTATCATTTGAATAATTCCAACTAGAGCTAAGATAGATGATATTAGGAATATATTGAGGTCCCCAAGAACTAATTTTATTAATATTATCCTACACAAAGGATTAGTCAGTCTAGTCCCCAAATCACCATCTTCTTCTTGATATTTTTGTGAAAGATTGGCATAAAATCAATGACTTTGGAGTGGATAAGTGCAATCAAAATTACCAAATACTTGAAGGTTATCGAATGTATGTGAAAGGAAAATTCAAGAGTTCAGTCTATTTTATACAGTATTAGATGTGCATTATTCCATCCATATATGTTTCTTTTGTATTTGTTAATTTCCCTATTGGAGGCATCCAATTTCTTATCCAAAATATTATTGAATATCTAGGCTATTACTACTAAGGCCCCTCTAATCAAGAGGGTGTCATCTACAAACTGGGAATGATTTGTCACTTTGACACCTCTGACTATTTTAATCCACATAAGGTTTCCATTTAGTCTTTCTTGGTCTAACTTTTGATTGAGTGCCTCCACCATTAATATGTACAATATTGGGGATACTTTTCTATAGCCTTGGAAGAAGGGAGTAGATTTCCCATTCACCAAAGTACTAATTCAAGTTCTAATGATGCATGATTTTACCTAATAGATGAACTGCACCAAAAATATAAATTTCCTAATAAATTCTAGAAGGATATGAAGTCAAACCCTATCAAATGCATTATCAATGATCTGACACTATTTGATAGATCCTCCTTGTTCCTCAAAGATAAATTTTGGCAAGAAATGACCTATTTTGTTAGCTATTATTTTTTTCAATATTTTTGTGTGAGGCATTGCATAGAGATATAGGTCAAAATATGGAAAAGGTTGTTGGATTTTTGTTCGTTTGCAATTAGAGTAATAAGAGATGAATTGATTCCTCCCAATACTTTTATATTTGTTTTGGTTCCATTAACCATGTGGTGGTGATAATTTTTAATGATTCCCCAACATTCTCTATAGAAGTGAATGAGAACACATATAACCCTTGAGACTTTTCTGGGTTCAAACTCCATATGGGAATGCTTATTTCATCTCTTCTATCCTTCCCAAAAAATATACATTCTCTTCATTGGTTACACCATTGAGGATGACATGGACCATTTCTTTCATGGCTTCAATTAAGGCCAAAGTTGCTATAGTATACAGGTTCACAAAGTGCTCATGGGTGGCCTCCAAAAGTTCTTCAAACTGTGAAAATTTTCACCCATCCACGAACACAATCTCTTGCACTTTTTTACATAATTATCAAGATTGAGATTTGTTATGAAATAATTTTGTGTTTCTATCACTAACATTTTCCCAAAGAATCCTTGACTTCTAACACCAATTTTCTCTGCATTTAAGAAAACTTTATGGATTTTTCCAACTAGTGACTTTTCTTTGCCCAGGAGTTCCAAAAATATATTCTTCAATTCCATTGTAATCTTGAGATTGAATGGGTTATGGAAATCTTCTTTTGACCCTTTGGAAGCATAGGAGTATGAGTATTTATCCCATTCCTTGAGATTTCATTTAACCAAATGAATATTTGATTCTCATACAAAGGAGGAAGAGCCATGAACTAGATGTTGACGTGTCTCCACTATAAGCTCCAAATAATAGGGGTTTTGTAGCCACAATGGATTGAAACAAAAGGGTACAGGGACACAACTTTCTTTTACTTGAAATGTTAACAAAATATTCTCATGATCAAATATACATGACAAAAGAGTTGTTGATGAGATGAGATAAGTCCCTAGTAGGAAGGAACTTTGAATTAAAAATCAATCCAAGAACTTTGCAATATGTCTCAAGCCAATACATTTGTTTTTCCATGTATGTTTCCCTTCGATTGGAAATATACATGAGGAGAATATTGAAATGACCAAAAAGACATCCAACAATCATCCTTTTCTGTATAGTGAGTTCAAGCATAGATGCTTATCTCTCGAATGGAATTATTATCAAGTTAAGTGAAAATCCAATGCTAGGACTCATATTGTTGTGGTAACTCTATCACTCTTTCATTCCATAGTGTAAAAATTCCCCTCAAGTAACCTACAGAATTAATTTCTATTCCTTCACTTCATTTCCATAAGTTCCCTTTGATTTCCATCATGATAGTTTCTTCTAACTTTGTTTCCTAAAGGGGAATAATATATGGTGATTATGCATGAATATATCTATGATAGATTCTTTTTTCTTCTCAACTCTGATCACTACTGTATTTGGATGGAAGATATGACACTATACCAATGTTATTGTTGTCACAACAACATTGAAAGATTGAAATTTCATTGTTGAAATAGTTTCTTTGTAATTTTGAATTTACATTTAGAAGTGTCATTAGGTTGTTGAAATTTGAACAGAATTGAAGTGTCATGTGGCAAGGTAAATAAATTCAATCATCCATACATTCATAAAAATTATGACACCACATTGTTGTGTGATAGATTTTATAGTGAAAGAGTGTAGATGTTACAATCTCTTACCAATTTTGAAAGATAAAAAATAGTTCAACTATCTAGCAATGCATATTCAATGTTACAACCTCTTACCAAGTTGGATAGAATGACTATTGGATGATGATGTAGTGGCATAGAATCAACATTATAACCATCTACTAAATTTGAAACATTGATGACAATTCAATGATATAGCAATGCATAACTGACATTAGACCTCCTTCCAAGTTTGAAAGACTAATGATAGGTTTATGATATAGTGACATTAGAAACATGTTACAATGTTATACCAATTTAAACATATTAATGATGACTCGATGATAGGATGATTCTATATTAATGTTACTATCTATGGTTTGTTGATTTAGTCACATGTCATCAATGATCTACCAATGATATAAACATGTTCCACTGACAAACATCAATGATGGGTCAATGAAATTGTTGTTTTATCGATGTATTGGATATTGGTGTTATAACGATGGTGATCCATTTTAAAAAAAATGTGCAACATCAAGATGGGTGAAATATCCTAATCTAGAATGCACATTTATTCATTTTGGGAATAAATGTACTTGTTATTATTGAATAGGATGAGAAAATGCTCATCATGAATGTAACATACACAACCACTAGCAAGCTGGCCATGTTACTTCATAAATAAGCATAAAATATACACATTCCCTAATCAATATTCATGATACCATAAAAGAAATGAACCATATACTAGGCATAACAATAACCATCAAGCATACACATTATAAATACATATCTCAAAGATAATAATTAATTCACAATGGAAACAAATATACAAGTAGAGAAAACAAATGACAAATATAACTTATCCTTAACTAAACCAATCACCAACTGAGTGAAAACCAAGGATGTTGCACCCAAACTTAGACATTGTTGTTACAAGTATCAAAAATAGGTCACCCCTGAGATAGATCTATGAATCCATAAGGATGGGTCTCAGACTACCACTCAACTTACCAAAATAGTCAACAATCAAGCTCTCACAAGTTTCGCAAACACACAACAAATTCCATTTACCATCTCTCTTCCCCTTTAGCTTGCACCACCCAAAGAAAATGAACCCCATTCACTGCCACACAATATCTCAGATAGTCCACCTCTTTCTATGGATCTAGTGATTTTGTTTAGGAAACCTCAATTTTGGAAACTCTCATGATTCTTAGCTATGGAAAATCCTTTCTCAACTTCCATTATTCTCATGCACACAAGCATTCCTCCCTTTCTGGAATAATTATAAATTAATTACAACTATCCAACCATGGCCACTTTCCTTCATAAATTCGTTTTCCTTTCCCCATGTAAATGCAAGAATGAGCAGAAGATTGAATTAGAGAGGAATGATAATTTTTTAGTAAGAATGAAAGGAAAACCCCCAATACAGTCAAGAATAGGGATTAAATATCAAAATAGTAATGTGGCCTTCCCCCAAGAAGCTCACATAACCCATTCTTTCTCTCCAAAATTCCGAGGTTGGTAAAATAAAACTAATTTAAAAATGTAAAGGATTATCCCCTCAAATTTACCCCTCTCTTATGGAATCACAACCCCCTATAATTCTTTTCCCTTTCCATATCACAACCAATGATGCATTTTATTATTAAGAATGATCAAAGTATTATATTTCCTAGGAACTTTGGCCCCTTTCAATTGTTCAAAAACTTTGGCATTTCATAAAATAAAGTAAAAATACATTATTAATTTGGGGACTCAAAACTGGGGTATTACATTCCCCTCCCCCTTATCTTGGCACTGTCCTTAGTGCATACACAAAACATAAATCAAAATTTAAAAATTCTTCAAAAAGTCATGGGTACTTTTCCTGCATGGCATCTTCATGCTCCCAAGTAGAATCTTTTGGACCATAGTAGGCCCACTGATTGTTTACAAGTTCTATGACTTGATTCTGAAGAATTTTGAATTTTCTGTCCAATATGTGCATTGAATGGACCCAATAGTCTCCTTTTGGATCCACCTAAATCAAATTCCAATTAATGAAATGGTTAGGATTATGCACATACTTTTTCAACAAAGATACATGAAATACAATATGCACATTCATGGAAGCAGACAATGCAAGAATGTGCGAAATTAGTAGTATTTTGACCAATTTCTCAAATGGACCACATACTTTGGCTTCCAGATTTGTACAACTGCGCAACATCAATGAGATGTTCTTGGGATTCACTTTCAAAAGAACATTCTCTCCCACTTTAAATTCTCTAGATGCCTTGTTCTTATCTGCATAACTCTTTTTTCTATCTTGTGTTGCCTTCAAATTCTGCTTAATTTAAACCATTTGGTCTTCCATATCCTTGAACAATTCTGATCCAATGCAAGATACCAGATATATAAAATATGCAGAATAGAAACGAAATGCTAGAAATAACAGAATAACAGTGAAATATCCAGCATAATCTTCACAATACACAGAAATGATATACGAAATAGCAACAGAAATAGCACTTGAAGAGAAATAGCACTTGATTCAGATAGCAATGTTCACAGGCCTCTTCGAGGGGGAAACCTCCAATAGAGCAACACTCTGTTACAATAATATCCAAGCTAGGGTTCTCATACCCTCAACTCCTATTTATACTAAAAAGAAGCATCTAGAGGAAGATCCTTCTAGAAGCGGAAGCTTCTATTAGGTCTTCTTACATCCGCCTTATTCTATT
>ML783884.1:687943-709943 GCA_009831015.1 Picea engelmannii | reverse complement strand
GGGGGGGGGGGTGAATCAATATGAGCAATTTTACCACTTTTAACCACAATA
Source organism: Picea engelmannii (assembly GCA_009831015.1). Classification (NCBI taxonomy): domain Eukaryota; kingdom Viridiplantae; phylum Streptophyta; class Pinopsida; order Pinales; family Pinaceae; genus Picea; species Picea engelmannii. The sequence continues at coordinate 709,892 of ML783884.1, read as the reverse complement.
TATAAAATTCAATATTATCAACAATACATCATCAATGTATCATCTATGATTGAATTCAATCAATCATTAAAATATAAATATAAGCAACACCTCATCAACATCATCACATCAAATAAACAATACACGAGAATTTGCATGGAAACCCAAATGGGAGAAAACCAAAGAATGATTTCTTATATATATCAAAGAATACATTCATTGGAAGAACCAACTTCCTAATTATCCAACTACAACTATAAGTAGGCTACGACCCCCTATTTACAGGCTCCAACATGAAGGAAGCTACAACACCCTGAACTCTATGGCTCCAACCAGAAGGATGCTACAACTCCATGATTCTCAAGATCCAACCTAAAGTAAGCTCCAAATCCCCGATTCTCCAGCTCCAATGGAAAGGAGGCTACAACCCCCTTTCCTTGCCTCGTCCTGTCGCCATGAAATATATGTTGGATTATTGAGAGGGGGGGTGCATCAGTAATAGTGCAATTATAATCCTTTTTATCCAAATAAACCAAGTTTTATATCAATGTAGAATTATTATCCAATAATGAGAAATAATAAATGAACAATCACACACATACACACAGTACACGAGTATTTTACGTGGAAACCCAAATCCAGAGAAAACCACAGAATGATTTTTCTTATATGTCTTGAAGAATTACATTCATTGGAAGCACCAACTTCCTTTGTTTTCCAGTTGTAACTGGAAGGAGGTTCCAACCCCCTGGTTTCTCAGGCTACAACCTAAGGGAAGCTCCAACTCCCCAGTTCTCTGGCTACAACTAGAAGGAGGCTACAACCCCCTATGTTCTCCAGATACAACCAGAAGGTGGCTACAACCACCTGTCCTTTCCCTGTCCTGTCACCCTGAAGTATAATGATGGAACCACTGTCAACCTGTCACTATGAGATATACTACTGTACAACTATATCAACCTATACCACTGACCTGTATCCAATCTGTACAACTACCATGTAATCAATTTTTATCTGAACTGAACATGTATCTACAAATATACAACATGTATGGGAACTATAGTGATGCATCCCATGTATGTACGCACACTATCTGTTATGAAGCTCGTGTATGTATGTGCCCTATCTTTTATGCAGCTTGTGTATGCCTTCTGAAAACTAGGGTTTCCCTTTTCTTGAAAACTTCTGACCTTCTGTAGCTTCTTTCACATAGATATGTAACCTCTCACTGTATCTAGACTGTAACTATATCCTGTGCATGCATCCTCATACATAACCTTTACTCAAGGCAAGTATGTCTCTCTCTAGTCATAGGTATGTCGAATCATGAACAAGTATAATATCCCTCACATGATCTTAGTCATCAAATCCTTTCTTATATTCAACTTCTCAATACATCAACCACTACACAAATACAATATCTCAACCATGTACCATAAAGACCCTTGGCCATATGCCAATAAATACAAGATGTGCCTCAACAAGAAGTATCAATGATAAATATACTAGCACTATATTTCTGTATATCTGACTTATACAGATGATCCCATGTAGTCACTAGTCTCTCTAGGGAGAATTCTCAAATATCCATTTCCATTCCTCATGCATACATCAAAATCGAACTATTCATAGAAATAAGACATACCTTTTGAACCAATGGATGGATCTGATGTATATGAGCACTTTTGACCATCCTGGGAGCTTGATCTCTGAATCTACAACCTCTGCATCTTCATCCCTACAAGTTTTCATGGATTTACCAACATGTACGCACCTTAATGCACTGCTAACCTGCGTATAAATCAACATGTACGCACCTTGTACACAGACAACCTATGTACACCTCAGAAAATAGGGTTTTGGTGTAATTATGAGAATTTCACTGTCAACCCTTTGTGCTACCTCAAATGTTCGCCACTTCATATGTATCCACAAGTATTTACATGAAGATTTACACAAGAAAATAGATATACAATATGTACAAGTGTGTTTTTTATGAGTGAGCTTTGTCTCTTATTTATATCTTCATGTAGCCTTACACTTTCCTTATTTTAGGGCTTCTTCATTTTAAAATAATTTCTTTTTGCAAAGCACTTTGACTCTTGGGGGATTCTATAAGACTCATGATTGTTCTCCAAATTCATATGGTCATAACTCTCTAACCGTGAGGAGTTATGTGACGTTCCACATACCATCGGAAATGACATGACAAACACTATCCATATAGGATAGTTTCACTCAAAAATTCACTGTCCTTCATCTCATTATTCCTCAAATAAGCATGGTTTCTCTTACTCCACAAAGCGTCTTCCCGTGAGGGCTTTCACCATAAGGGGACCACTTTGGAGTTCATCCATTTTTACTTCTTATCAACCATGAAAAGACAATAATGCGTCATATTTACATCAAACAATATTGGGTCCATTACCCAAACCTTGTGCTAGAAGGCTTTCTTCAAGGGTTGACATCAATGACAACCAACCTTAATCAACAATCTCCCCCTTTGACATTGATGGAAACACTTTGATGTAATACTGAAATCATATCACTCTGATGCAATACTAAAATCATATCACTCATGCTCCCCCTAGAACCATACCTATGTTCTCTGTATCTGATAAATCTACTCCCCCTGGAACCATGGCTCTTTCCTCTACCTCTGTCCTCTACATCTAATAAATCTCTCCCCCTTTGTCATCAATGGAAAAGGTATCTTTCCATCCGAGGTTGCTCCCCCTAACTGAAATGTCCTCTTATGGTGCTTCCTCGTGTAAATATAAGACATATAAGATAAGAATTCAAAAAGAATTCATTTTGGAGTAGAAATAAGTCCAAGTCTCTGGTGAATATATTCAAAGGATTCCTATGGAAGTGGTTTTGTGAAGACGTCTTCCACTTATTCTTTTGTGCCCACATACTCAACCATGTACTTCAACCAAAATCGCTCATCAATTTCATCATCCAAATATTATTTGTAGCTCTGTAATATAACTGGTGTATATGATCACATTCCTGCAAACCTTCCTTAACTTTAACAACGAGAGACTAACATTTTCATCAAACGTTTCTTTAGTCTCACATGCCTAGTTTTGGATTAGTCAACAACCCTAACTTGAACTAATAATAAATTTGTACATGTAATGTATAAATATATGAAACTGATACCGAATGTTCTTCAGTTTGTTTTATGCAATTCCTCCAAGTGTCACTACTTGGAACCTCTCAGAAAAGGAGTTATAGAAAAAATGGCATACGCTGCTGGATTCTGGATTATTCTAGAGATTGAACGTGTAGAGCGTGCCCTGCACGAAATATTTGTTGAAATGATTTGAAACTATTACACAACATACAACAAACTTTACCATAACCAACATATTTGGTTTCACTAAATTTGGATATGTTATGAAGTTATGACGTTTTTACCCGAAACACTTGTTTTTGACTAGTTTCAGGACTAGACAAAAACCCTATTTTCCACGGAGTGTAACTCCAAAAATACAACGACCCACAATCTGAATTTTTTACCATAGATACTTGGATATGTTTTCTCAATGGCATAGAAATTTCATGGTCTGAATCATTATAGAATTTTTTTTTATAGCGAAAATGGTGAGATGACCTGTAAATAACATACCTTAGAAATCACCATCAAAATAATTTATCCTTCCTTGCATTTCAACCTTCTTTTCTTCCACTTCCCTCATAATTTCGGCTTAGATATCCTTGGTTACCTCAGACACCTATAGATATTCAATATTCTCAAGTGTATCTGAAATGAGAGAGCCTTGCTTCTTATTTATACTCTCCAAGTAGCTTCCTTAAAAACATCTTCTAGATCACTTGACCCCACTTTCCTTATTTTAGGGTTAACCCACTTCTAATTTATCCATTAAATTTATTATTGAAATAATTTATTTTGTATTCACTTTGAATTATAATACACTCATTACTTCACTTTATTATTTATCTTTTAAAATTTCTTAAACCACTTTGACTACTTTGACCTTTTGGGGCTTCTAGATGACATATGAGAGTCCTCCAACTTTGTAAGGTCATAACTCTCAAACTGTTAGGAGTTATGTGACGTTCCACATACCACCAGAAATGGAATGAAATGTGCTATCCATATATAATAGTATTATCTGAAAATATATCATAACTCATACTGTTACACATCAAACAAACTTGGTTCCATTACCCAATCCTGGGGTCTCCAACTTCTCATGGCCATAACTCTCTAACCGTGAGGGGTTATGTGACGTTCCACATACCACTGGAAATGGCATGATAAGAACTATCCATCTAGGATAGTTTCCCTGACAAATTCACTATCCTTCATCTCATTATTCCATAGTTAAGCATGGGTTCTCTTACTCCACAAAGCATCTTCCCGTGAGGGCTTTCACCATAAGGGGACCACTTTGGAGTTCATCCAAATTTACTTCTTATCAACCATGAAAAAACAATAATGAGTCATATTTACATCAAATAATCTTGGGTCCATTACCCAAAGCTTTGTGCTACGGGGCTTTCTTCTAGGGTTGACATCAATGAAAACCAACCTTAATCAACATTCTACCCCTTTGGCATTGATGGAAACACTCTGATTCAATACTGAAATCATATCACTCATGCTCCCCCTGGAACCATTCCTCTATCCTCTGCATCTGATAAATCTTCTCCCTCTAAAACCATGCCTCTATCCTCTACATTTGATAAATATTCTCCCCCCAGAACCATGCCTCTATCCTCTGCATCTGATAAATATTCTCCCTCTAGAACCATGCCTCTATCCTCTGCATCTGATAAATCTTATCCCCCTGGAACCATGCCTCTGTCCTCTGCATCTGATAAATCTCTCCCCCTTTGTCATCAATGGAAAAGGTATCTTTCCATCTGGGGCTGCTCCCCCTGACTGAATTGTCCTCTTATGGTGCTTCCTCGTGTACATCTAAGACATATAAGAAAATTATTCAAAAATCATTCATTTTGGAGTAGAAATAACTCCAAGTCTTTGGCGAAGATATTCAAAGGCTTCCCATGGAAGTGGTTTTGTAAATATGTCTGCCACTTGTTCTTTTGTGCCCACATACTCAACTCTGATGTTCTTTTCTGCAACCTGTTCCCGTAGAAAGTGATACTTGATTGGAATGTGCTTCATCTTGGAGTGCATCACCGGGTTTTTTAAGATACTGATGGCACTTGTATTATAACAATATATTGGAATGGGCTCATTATACTCAACCTATATATCTGTCAAAGTTTGTTTCATCCAAAGAACCTGTGTACAATATGATGATGCTGTAATATACTTTGCCTTGGTTGTAGATAGAGATACCGATGATTGTTTCTTGCTCATCCATGATAGTAAACACTCACCCAAGTAGAACTTTGCTCCGCTGGTACTTCGTCGATCATCAATACAACCTGCCCAATCTGCGTCTGTGTAGGCAATTAGTGATAGATCCTTTCCTTTTGGATACCATAGCCCAAACTCTTCTGTTCCTTTGATATATCTGAAAATATTCTTCACTGCTAATACATATGATTCCTTTGGTGCTGCTTGAAATCATGCCACTTGTCCAAATGCTTGCATTACATCTGGTCTGGATGCTGTCACATACAATAGGATGCCAATCATTGACCTGTATTTCCTTTGATCTGTAGACTTTGAATCATCATCTTTGCTCAACTTGCAACTAGTTTTCATGGAAGTGACAAATGGTTTGCAATCTTCCATTCCGAACCTCTTTAGCATTTCTCTAATACACTTGGTTTGAGAAATAAAAATTCCTTGGTTTCTTTGATGTATATGAAGTCCTAGAAAGAAGGATAGTGCTGGAAGTAGTGACATTTCAAATTCTTTCGGCATATCTTTTGCAAATTTTTGGCTTAACCTGTCATCATCACTACCAAAAATAATATCAACATAAACTTTAATTAATAAAATATTACCTTGACTTACCTTGATGTATAGATTGTTGTATGCACTTCCTTTTATGAACCCTGCCTGCTGCATATACTTATCCAATCTGGAGTACCATGCTCTAGGAGTCTGTTTTAGACCATACAAGTCTTCTTTAATTTACACACATAATTTGTGTTGTTTGACAACTGAAATCCTTCTAGTTGTTCAATGTAGACTTCTTCTTCAAGTTCCCCATTCAGAAAGCTGATTTTACGTCCATCCGATATAATTTAACATTTTTGGAGCATGCATAAGCTAAAAGAAAATGGATTACTTCCATTCTGGCAACTGGGGCAAATGTCTCTTCAAAGTCGATTCCTTCAATCTGAGCATATCCTTTACATACCAATCTAGCTTTGTTCCTTGTAACTTGTCCATCTTCATTTAATTTATTCTTGAAAACCCATTTTGTGTCGATCACATTCTTATTTTTTAGTCTTGGAACCAATTCCCAAGTGTCATTTTTCTCTATTTGATCCAATTTTTCATCCATGGCCTTATTTTGAAATTCATCCTTGCTGGCTTCTTCAAAACAGTTTGGTTCCATTGTAGATAAGAGTGTTAGGTGTGTTTGTTCCGGTGAACAGATTCTTTTTCTAGTCTCAACTCCTGCATCATTGTTTCCGGTAATCTGATCTGAAGGATGATTCTTCTGTACTCGTTTACTAGGTGTCTTTGGAGACACTTGTTGAACTTGCTCTTTTGTTTCTGTCGGATTATCTTCATATTCCTCTTCTACTTCCTTTTCATCTTCTGCTTCTTCTTCAGAAGGATGTTCCATTAATTCATTTTCTTCTTCCTTTGATTCTGTTTTGCCTGTTTCATTAATTATTACGTTGATGCTTTCCACAATTTTGTTCATTCTCAGATTGTAACACTTGTATTTTTTCCTTGTACTTGAGTAACCAACAAGTAATCCTTTGTTCACACAAGAGTCAAACTTTCCCATTCTGCCATCTTCTCTTTTGATGTAGCATTTTCTTCCAAAAACTTTGAAGGGCTTTACATTTGTTGGTCTTCCTTTCCATAGCTTGTAGAGTTTTTTGTCATTGTTGTTTTTGAGAATTACTTTGTTTTGAATGTGAACTGTTGTATGCACTGTCTATTTCCAAAAAATATCTGTCAATTTGTAATCCATTAGCATTGTTTGATCCATTTCCTGTGTAATTATCATCCATTACGATAATGTTCCTTTGTCTCTGAACCACTCTCTGAACCAATCTATGAATCCATGATCTCGTCCACTATCATATATCTATCCAAACCTACTAAGTGTTATTACGAATCCATATCTGTCCATACTGTCCAAGACTCTACTGGCACAACTGCCCATAATGCTAACCCATTTATCATTATACTATCAAACTGTACTTCTGCTAACTGATTGCTCTGAATCTGTCTTCTCAAACTCTGCAAGTTTCTCTAAGGATGGTTCTTTGGATTGTCACAACTATCGCATAAACTCCCCATGTCTACTATTCATATTACTTGGGAGTCTCTAATCCGGATGGCTCAGAACAATTCCTGCTCTGATGTGTATTCATCATCATCTTCATTGGTAGATTCATTATCTCTCTGAGCTCTGACTTCTTTCTTTCTTTCTATGGATTCAACTTTCACTACAATGCCTGAAAGTACAATCTCTTGAACCTGTTCCTTATTTACTTTCCCTTCCTTTATTTCAGTTATTTTCTGAACATTTCTGTATCTGACATATTTCTTTTTCTCTCTAGAATTTTCTTCATCTCATTTTATTTCCAATATTACGATCTCTGGTACCTGGTATTTGTTCACCTATTCTTCTTGTTTTCTTATCCATACTTTCTTATATCTGATATCAGTATTATTTTTCATGGAAGTATCGATCATGCTTCTACAATCACTGGCTATGTGTCTATAGTTATGACATTTGTAACACTCAATGTTACATGCGGCCACATAGGCACTTCTTACTTGAACATTTCTTTTATAATCCTTGCAATCTACAACCTTATGTCCAAAGTTAGTACAATAAAAACAATGACCATAAAATAAATTTGCATACTTGGGCGTGAATGATTTTCTTTGTGGCGTAGTCCTTCTGAATTTTTGTCTTGACTGATCATGATCATGATTGAAGCTTCTTTGTGGCTTGAACATGGATGGTCCCCTTGAATATGTATCTTTAATAGTTTTCTTAGATTCTGGTTGACCATGATTCCTTCCTTTGAGTACTTTTGCATAACTCTTTCTATTTTCTTCATTCTTCTTTTCTAGCAACCTAGAGTGTTTCTCTTCATTCTCTATAAATGATGTGGATGTTTTTAACTCTTCAACGTTTGTGTTGAGCTTGATGATTTTACTTCTCAATGTGACAACTTCTTCTTCAAGCTTCTCAACCTCTTCTTCTTTCTTCATTATCTGAGATTTCATGAATCCTTCTATTCTTCTTGCTTCTTCAAGATGGATTTTTAATGTGATTATTTCTTCTTCAAGTCCTTTCTCTTCTTGACCAAACTCTGCCTCAAGTTGGTTTAGATCATTAGTTGTTTCCTTAATCTGATCTGTCAATATCTTCTCTCTCGTTTTTGCTTCTTCCTTTTGTGTTGTTGTGTTGGTTTCCAAACACTGCTTTTGATATTCAAGATTTTCTTCGATATTTCTGGCTTCTTCTAGCGGAGTTCTTAAGTTCGCGATGACCTGTTGGGATTCTTAAAAAATGTGACAACTTTCCTTTTGTTTCAACAATTCTTTCTTGAGTGAATTGTTTTCTTCTCTTAGTTCATCTAAAGCACTAATCAATTCTTATTCACAATTGTCTTCCTTTTCAATTATTTTTCCTGTCTCATTTCCTTCATGGAATTCTATTTCAAGATGTGCATGTTTTTCACAATTAACACAAAACAACATACCTCTGGTGATTATGTACTCTTCATCTTCTGAATCTTCTTGACACGGTGAACATAATTCTTCTTGATTTGTTTCTGCATCTTCTTTGACACTTTCTAAATCTGTGATGGGTGAAGAATACATGTCATGTAACTTATCCCAAAGTTCTTTTGTTGATGAACATTTACCAACCTTTTCTCTTACCAGATTAGGTAATCCTTCGCAGATGAAATCCATTGCTATTTTTTTACTTTTCCTCAATTCCTTCTTGGCTTCAGTCTTTTCCCTTTTTGAACTATCATATCCTGTAACAAATGATAGCCAGATATAATGTCCCCATGCCTGTAAAAATACTTCTGTCCTTATGCTCCACATCTCATACTTAAAACCATTCTGACCATTAAACATTGGTACTCCATTCTCAGAATAATCCATGATCTCCTTCCAGTGGTTAAATGGTTTCCTTAAGGAACTGGCTCTGATACCAATTGTTGGATTGCTGAGAGGGGGGGTGAATCAATAATAGAGAAAATTAATCCTTTTTAACCATATAATCCAAGTGTTATATCAATGAAGCATTATCATCCAATAACTATAGAGTAAATAAGCAATGAACAAATGAACAATCATACACATACACAGTACATCAGTGTTTTATGTGGAAACCCAAATCGGTAAAAAACCATAGAATGTTTTTTCTTATATGTCTTGAATAATTACATTCATTGGAAGCACCAAATTCCTTTATTTTCCAGCTGCAACTGGAAGGAGGCTCCAACCCACTAGCTTCTTAGGCTACAAACTGAAGGAAGCTCCAACTCCCCAATTCTCTGGCTACAACCAGAAGGAGGATACAACCCCCTATGTTCTCTGGCTACAACCAGAAGGTGGCTACAACCACCTATCCTTGCCCCATCCAACCGCCCTGAAGTAGAAGTAGAATGATGGAACCACTGTCACACTATCACTGTGAGATATACTGCTATAAACCTGTACCAATAAATCTGAACCATGTATCAACCATGCATCAACCTGTACCTCAACCTGTAATCAAGTTGTACCATAAACAAGTGCATCAACCATGCACCAACCCGTAACAAACAAACTATAATCAACCTGTACCATAAACAAGTGCATCCAACCATGTACCAAGTATGTGCCAATCATGTGTGTCAACTACGCATCGACTATGAATCATCAATATGTACCAACATCATCAACTATACACCTCATGTATGTGTCAACTCATCAACTACTTGTCTCAACCATTTACTTCAACCAAAAGACCTCATAAATTTCATCATCCAAATCTGATTTGTAGCTCTGTAATAGACCTAGTGTATATGATCACATTCTTGCAAACCTTCCTTAACTTTAACAACAAGAGACTATCATTTTCATCAAACTTTTCTTTACTCTCACATGCCTAGTTTTGGATTAGTCAACAACCCTAACTTGAAGTAATAATAACTTTGTACCTTTAATGTATAAAGATCTGAAACTGATACACAATGTTATTTAGTTTATTTTATGCAATTCCTCCAAGTTTCACTACTTGGAACCTCTCATAAAAGGAGTTATAGAAAAAATGACATACCATGCTGAATTCTGGCTTATTCTAGAGAACGACCTTGTAGAGCGTGCCCTGCACGAAATATTTATTGAAATGATTGGAAATTGTTACACATCATACTATGGACTATATCCTAATCAAAACATGTGGTTTCACTAAGTTGGGATATGTTATGAAGAAGTTATGTCTTTTTTACCCGAAACACCTATTTTTGACTAGTTTCAGGACTAGCCACAAACCCTATTTTCCATAGAGGGTAACTCCACAAATACAACGACTCAAAAGATGAATTTTTTGACACAGATACTTAGATATGTTTTCTCAATGGCATAGAAATTTCATGGTTTTAGGCATTATAACAAAACATTTATAGCGAAAATGGTGAGATGACTTGTAAATAACATACCTTCGAAAGCACCATCAAAAGAATTTATCCTTCCTTGGATTTCAGCCTTCTTTTCTTCACCTTCCCTTAGAATTTCGGCTTAGATATCCTTGTTTACCTCAGAAACCTATATATATTCAATATTCTCAAGTGTATCTGAAATGAGAGAGCCTTGCCTCTTATTTTTACTCTCCAAGTAGCTTCCTTAAAAACATCTTCTAGGTCACTTGGCCCCACTTTCCTTATTTTAGGGTTAACCCACTTCTAATTTCTCCATTAAATTTATTATTGAAATAATTTATTTTGTATTCACTTTGAATTATAATACACTCATTACTTCACTTTATTATTTACCTTTTAAAAATCTCTTAAACCACTTTGACTACTTTGACCTTTTGGGGCTTTTAGATGACATATGAGGGTCCTCCAACTTTGTAAGGCCATAACTCTCAAACCATGAGGAGTTATGTGACGTTCCACATACCACCAGAAATGGCATGACATGTAATATCCATATAGAATATTATTATCTGAAAATATATCATAACTCATACCGTTACCCATCAAACAAACTTGGGTCCATTACCCAAACTTGGGGTCTCCAACTTCTCATGGCCATAACTCTCTAACCGTGAGGGGTTATGTAACGTTCCACATACCACCAGAAATGGCATGACAAACACTATCCATCTAGGATAGTTTCCCTGACAAATTCATTGTCCTTCATGTCATTATTCCATAATTAAGCATGGGTTCTCTTACTCCACAAAGCGTCTTCCCATGAGGGCTTTCACCATAAGGGGACCACTTTGGAGTTCACCCATATTTACTTCTTATCAACCATGAAAAAAAAATAATGAGTCATACTTACATAAAAAAATATTGGGTCCATTACCCAAACCTTTGTGCTATGGGGCTTTCTTCAAGGGTTGACATCAATGACAACCAACCTTAATCAACAACTTTAACATTTTTTGAGCATGCATAGGCTAAAAGAAAACAGATTGCTTCCATTCTGGCAACTGGGGAAAATGTCTCTTCAAAGTCGATTCCTTCAATCTGTTCATATCCTTTACATACCAATCTAGATTTGTTCCTTGTAACTTGTTCATATTCATTTAATTTATTCCTAAAAACCCATTTTGTGCCGATTACATTCTTATTCTTTGTTCTTGGAACCAATTCCCAAGTGTCATTTTTCTCTATTTGATACAATTCTTCATCCATGGCCTTATTCCAAAATTCATCCTTGATGGATTCTTCAAAATAGTTTGGTTCAATTGTAGATAAGAGTGTTAAGTGTGTTTGTTCTGGTGAACAGATTTTTCTTCTAGTCTCAACTCCTGCATCCTTGTTTCCAATAATCTGATCTGAAGGATTATTCTTCTGTACTCGTTTTCTGGGTGTCTTTGGAGATACTTGTTGAACTTTCTCTTCTATTTCCGTCGGATTCTCTTCAACTTCGTCTTCTACTTCATCTTCTGCTTCTTCTTCGAAAAGTTGTTCCATTGGTTTGTTTTCTTCTTCCTTTGATTCTAGTCTGCCTGTTTCATCAATTGTTTTGTTGATTCTTTCCACTACTTTGTTCAATATTAGATTGTAACAATTGTATGCTTTCCTTGTACTTGAGTAAACAACAAGTACTCATTTTTCCACACAAGAGTCAAACTCTCCTATTCTACCATCTTCTCTTTTGATGTAGCATTTTCTTCCAAAAACTCTAAAGTGCTTCACATTTTCTGGTCTTCCTTTCCATAGCTCGTAGGGAGTTTTATCGGTGTTGTTTGTGAGCATTACTATGTTTTGAATCTGAACTATTGTATGCACTGCCTGTGTCCAAAATATATCTTTCATTTTGGAAACCATTAGCATTGTTCAATTCATTTCCTGTACTGTCATGTTCTTTCTTTCAACAACTCCATTATGTTGAGGTGTCCTAGCAACAAATAATTTCCTTTTTTTTCCATGACAGCTGCAGTAGTCCATAAATTCCTTTGAAGTGAACTCTCCTCCATTATCATATCTCAAGCGTTTTATTCTTGAATCCATCTCATTTTCAACCATTTCCTTATAGATATTGAAGTTTTCAAAATCTTCTAACTTGTTCTTGAGAAAACAAACTGCATTCATTCTTGTATAATCATCAACTAATAACATAAAGTATATCTCACCTTTTAAGCCCTTTGTTGTAGTTTGTCCAACTAGATCAGTATGCACAATTGCTAGTGGTCTTGTATTTGAATATTCCTTTGATTTGAACATGGTCTTTGTTTTATTTCCTTGTTGACAATGCTTGCATAAAGTGTTGGTTGGTTTCGTGATCTGGGGCATTTCTCTAACTGCTTCTCTTTTGCTGAATTTGACAAGGTTATCAAAATGCATGTGACCCATTCTTCTGTGCCATAGCCAACTTTCATCTTCCTTTCCTAGACAACACTTTTCATTTTCAATTTCATTTAACGCATATATGTTGTTTGAATTTCTAGCAGCTGTATTGACCAATTTCCCTGAACCTTCTTTTCTTATCTCACACTTTTGTGAATCGAAAGTAACTTTATGACCTGGGTCACACATTTGACTCACACTTAGAAGATTATGTTTCATATCTTCTTGAAATATTTCTTTGTAGTTCTTTTGCCATTATATGTGTGTTTGCCTTTTGAGTAACCTTCATCATTTCTCTTTTTCTTATGAGGACATTTGTTAGCAAAATGACCAATACCATCACAATTAAAACAAATTAAAGGAATCTTGCCTCTATAACTACCATTGGTTCCCTTGTTCAGTCTTTTGATGAAGTTGGCCACTTCTTCATCATCTTCCGAGACATCACTATTGTTGTTATTTTCTTCTTGTTCCTTTTTCTTTTTCTTCAATATTTTGGATTCTTTGAAGGCTTCTTCTTTTACATATGGATTTTCTTGTTCAGTTCTCATTTCATATGCTATGAAGATTCCATGCAATTCATCCATGCTTATTGAGTCTAGATTCGATATTTATTCTAGTGTTGATATCTTAGGGTTGAATCTCATAGGAAGAGATGTTAGTACATTTTGAACAATTACAGATTCTTCGATTTCTTCTCCCAATCCTATGATTGCATTCACTGTTTCATTGACTCGTAAGAAGTAGGCTGCAATATCTTCATCTTCCTTTATTTTTAGTTGTTCAAACTAACCTCTGTAAGTTTGAAGCTTTGCTGCTTTGACTTTTGTATCTCCTTCATAAATATTTCGAAGCTTGTCCCAAATCTCTTTAGAGGATTTACATTGTGCAACTTTGGTGAATACCATATCACTGAGACCATTCAAAAGTGCATTTGTGTCTTTCAAATTATTATCATCGAGTTTTACTGCTTTTTCATTTGTTGGTGGAACTATTGGTGCTGTGTATCCATCTACAATTGATTGCCAAACTTGAAATCCATGTGTCTGTATATATGTCTTCATCCTTATGCTCTAAAAAACATACTTATGTCCATCAAACTATGGTATTCCATTTTTATACAAGTTGGATTACTCAAAGGGGGGATGAATTAGTAATAGTACAATTATAATCCTTTTTATCCAAATAAACCAAGTGTTATATCAATGTAGAATTGTTATCTAATAATTTGCAATAAGAAATGAACAATCACACAGATACACAGTACACCAATACTTTATGTGGAAACCCAAATCGGGAGAAAAAAACAGAACGCTTTTTCTTATATGTCTTGAATAATTACATTCATTGGAAGCACCAACTTCCTATGTTTTCTAGATGCAACTGGAAGGAGGCTCCAACCCCCTAGTTTCTCAGGCTACAACCTGAGGGAAGCTCCAACTCCCCATTTCGCTGGCTACAAACACCTATGTTCTCTGGCTACAACCGGAAGGTGGCTACAACCACTTATCCTTTCCCTATCCTGCCACCCTGAAGTAGAATGATGGAACCACTGTCAACCTGTCACTATGAGATATACTGATGTACAATTGTATCAACCTATACCACTGACCTGTATCCAATCTGTACAACTACCTTGTAATCCATATGTACATGAACTGAACATGTATCTGCAAATATATAACATGTACATGACCTGTAGTGATGCTGCCTGCGTATGTACGCGCCCTATCTGTTATGCAACCCACGTATGTACGCACCCTATCTGTTATGCAGACTGTGTATGCCTTCTTAAAAATAGGGTTTCCCTTTTCTTGAAAACTTACGACCTTCTGTAACTTGTTTCACATAGATCTGTAACCTGCCACTGTATCTACACTGTAACTGTATCCTGTGCATGCATCCTCATACATAACCTTTACTCAAGGAAAGTATGTCTCTCTCTAGTCATAGGTATGTCTAATCATGAAAAAGTATAATATCCCTCACATGATCTTAGTCATCAAAACCTTTATTATATTCAACTTCTCAATACATCAACCACTACACAAATACAAGCTCTCAAAAATGTACCATAAAGACCCTTAACCATATGCCAAGAAATACAATATGTGCCTCAACAAGAAGTATCAATGATAAATATACCAGCACTGTATTTCTGTATATCTGAATTATACAGAAGATCCCATGTAGTCAGTAGTCTCTCTAGGGAGAATTCTCAAATATCCATTGGCATTCCTCATGCATACATCAGAATCCAACTATTCATAGAAATAAGACATACCTTTTGAACCAATGGATGGGTCTGATGTATCTGAGCACTTTAGACCTTCCTGGGAGCTTGATCTCAGAATCTAGAACCTCTGCATCTTCATCTCTTCAAGTTTCCATGGATTTACCAACATGTACACACCCTAATACACTGCCAACCCGCATATAACTCAACATGTATGCACCTTGTACATAGATAGTCCATGTACACCCCAAAAAATAGGGTTTTAAAGTAATTCCGATAATTTCTCCATCAACCCTTCGTGCTACCTCAGACGTTCTCCACTTCAGATGTATCCACAAGTATTTACAAGAATCTTTACACAAGAAAATAGATATACAATATGTACAAGTGTGTTTTTTATGAGTGAGCTTTGTATCTTATTTATATCTTCATGTAGCCTTACACTTTCCTTATTTTAGGGATTCTTCATTTTAAAATAATTTCTTTTTTCAAAGCACTTGGACCTTTGGGGGATTCTATAAGAATCATGAGGGTTCTCCAACTTCATATGGTCATAAATCTCTAGTCGTGAGGAGTTATGTGACGTTCCACATACCACCGGAAATGACATGAAAAGAAGTATCCATCTAGGGTAGTTTCACTCACAAATTCATTTTCCTTCATCTCATTATTCCTCAAATAAGCATGGGTTATCTCACTCCACAAAGCGTCTTCCCATGAGGGATTTCACCATAAGTGGACCACTTTGGAGTTCATCCATTTTTACTTCTTATCAACCATGAAAGGACAATAATGAGTCATCTTTACATCAAACAATCTTGGTTCCATTACCCAAACCTTGTGCTACGGAGCTTTCTTCAAGGGTTGACATCAATGAAAGCCAACCTTAATCATCAATATAAGTGTAGACCAACTATCACTACCAATGTCACTTCCACTGTTACTATCACTGCCACTATTACATCAACCTGTAACCAATCAACCTATAATTGTATCCAGCCTATCATTATCACTAACTTGTCACTGCCAACCTATCACTGTCAACTTGTCACTATATCCAACCTATCACTATCACCGATACTCAACCTGATCCTCTCACATGGATCATATACCAAGGACACCTCTGAACTAGATGTCCAACATCACTAACACATGCCTCTACCAAGTATGCACCAATATCACCAACATACCATCTCAAGATATGTGTCTCAACCACGTACCAAAGCATGTACCAAACCATCAACCTGTACCATACCGAGCATCAACCATGTACCACAACCTGTACCACCACAAGTGGATCAACCATACACCAACACCTGTATCACAACACGTGCATCAACCAAGAAACAACACATGTACCATGTACCTCAAACATTAGATAAGTACATCAACACCATACCAAGTACCAATCATGTACCATACCATGTATCAACCATGTATATCGACAATTTGTATCAACAACTGTACCATACCATGTTCCAACCATGCATATCAACCATTTACATCAACACCTATACCATACAATGTGTCAACACCTTGTATCATGAAGTTTACCTCATCCAAATACCATCTCAATCATCCCATACACCATGTACCACAAGATATACCAAGCAAGTAATATCAATGGTGTAACTCAACCATGTACCAATATCACCAAGTACCTCAAACATATGTTAACATCACCATACCAAACTAGATATCAAGATAGCCAATAATGCACATCTAACAATGTATCACATCATATTCAAGGTGTACCATATTGCATACCATCATCACCATGCCTTAAGAATGTACCATACCATAACCAATCATAATCAATATTCACATAAGCATATTTGTAACCTATAGCTGACCTGTTGTACTGTAATACTAACCTGTAGCTCTTCCTCATACTGGTACCAACATTTCCCCTAAATATGTCTTGTCCTCACAAGACAAAGACTACCTATCACGTGGGGCCTCGTGTGATGCGCCCTAGGAAACCCATGAGGGTTCCTCGCGATACACCCTCAAGATGACTCGTGAGGGCCTACTCAATTAGGGTTACAGAAAAACCCTAGCACTCTTCATATCCAAAAATTTCTCTCTTTCTTAACACTTCTTATGATATCTTAGACTTGATGTCAGATTCACCAATAGACCAAAATATTAGATCATAACATTCTCACAAGATAAATATTCAAGGTAAGTGTGTTTGTCCTTATGAGAGACTCCTTGAGTTTTTTATATACGTTTTCATAGGAACCTCTTTCCTTAATCTTAGGTCTTCTGGTAATTTCTTGTTACAAACAATTTACCCTTTCATTAATTGACTTTTAACCAATTATGGGCTTCTTTACCATTCTTCGATTCTTCCAACTTCATGAGGGAATATCTCCCTAACTGTGAAGAACCATGTGGCATGCCATCTATCATCGAAAATGGCATGATGAGGACTATCCATCTATGTGTGTATTACATGTAGTTGCATTTTCCTTCATGTCCATATTCCTTAAACAATTTTGGGTCCCATAACCACAACTCCAAGGATTCATGTATACTTCATCAAATTCACCCATCACATATGTTGATATCAACCTCCCTTGTTGACATCAATGAGAACTAACTCACCATCAATATCAACCACATTTATAGGGCTTCCAGACTTCTCCAAGGGTTGACATCAATGACAACCAACTGTCCAAACCAACTATCCAACACATCCAAATTAGAATATCATAATATCCTAATGGGATGATATTCAGATCAACATTAGTACTCACTCCATTCAGATTTATTGGACCACCTTTAAGTGTCATTGATCCTTCTTTTGGTTCCAGTGGCTACTTGAATCAAACTTGATATTTCGAGCTCATTTTTCTCCAAATGTAATATTTCCATTGTTTTAGGATCAATGTAACAATGTCTTGCTCCTAAATCAATTAAAATAGAAAAATGCTCATTAATTACCTCACCTTACACTTCAATCATATGGGATTTGTGTTCTTATTGTCGATCTTCTAAGGCTGCATATATTATTGGAATATTTCTACCCATGTATTCTATTGTAGTAGCCTCTTGGATGTTGTGCATGGTATTAATTTTGTTTTCTTAGTGAGGGAAATGCTTGTACATGTGATCTTCTTTGTATCCCCAACATTTGATTGGTGTTCTTCCCCCTTTTCCCAAGAAGTCTTCCCTCTTGGATTCATTCTTAGCAGACCGATCTTGATGATTTTTATTAGGGTTGTTTCTACTAAAAGGAGGTTTGAATCCTTTCTTTCTCTGATCAGATTTATCCTTCTTCTTATCCCTCCAAGACTTCTACAATGATTCTCTGCCCTTGCCTTGCTCATACATATACTTAGCCTTTCTAATGGTCTCTGCCAAAGTTTTGAGCTCATCATATTGGATCTTCTTTTTATAAAATGATGGAAGTCCACTCAAAAACCTATGTATCTTCACCTTATCATTCTTGATTAACCCCACATACTTCAACAATCCCAATAAATTATTTCCATATTCTCCCATGGTCATATTGTTGGAAAATATTTAACAGACAACGAATGGCATAAGCACTGGAAGAATGTAACAGACGGGCATAAGTAAAGATGGCATGAGTACAGGAAGATTGTACATAGGATTGTTGGCATGTTTTACAGGCAGCGTATGCTTGTCATTGATGGAAAGTACAATAGTGATGATGGCTTGAGTACAACAGCGATGATCAGCGGTGCAGTGATAATCGGGGAAGAGCAACAACCATGTTCATTGGATCCCTTCCTTAATTCCCGATGGTCATCATATCTGAATAAGAGAATGTTGAAGAGGTAGGCCCGTAAGGTTTGAGAAGAATTTATGTTCGTTGGATCCCCTTCAAATTCCCAATAGAACGAGGGCCATCAGATCTGAATGTAGACAAGAAGAGCGCACTGAAGAGGAGGACCGATTTCAGATGTTAGATCCAAGTGCAGGACCCGACCATCCTTGGATCAAGGAGAACCTGCACGCTCTTTAAAGTACAAGGATAAGTGGGCATACAAAATTCCGAAAGAAGGAGGACCATCCATTTACGGGTAGGACATGTGGGGATAGATCGTCAGTTCGCTGACTGGAGAGTCAAAGGAACGATGTTCCCTAACCTCTCGAAATTGCGATATGCGAAATTGCGATTTAATATGAGCTGTCAGATTAAGGTTGAATCTGGACCGTTGATTCTAGTCCATGTCGGAGTTTTGGAGATCGAGAGTTGGAGATGTCAAGTAATATCATCCACAGGAATCCCGATTTCGTGATATGCAAAATCACGACTTAATCGCAGCTGTTGAATCAAGATCAGATCTGGACCGTTGATCCAACTCCATATCGGAGTTTCATGAATCGCGACATGGAGAGACAAGAAAACAATGCAACAAGAATGTCGAAATCGCGATATGCAAAATCGCGATTCAATCGCAGCCGTTTAATCAAGATCAGATCTGGACTGTTGATCCAACTCCATATCGAAGTTTCACAAATCGCGACATGGAGAGACAAGAAAACAATGCAACAAGAATGTCGAAATCGCGATATGCGAAATCGCGATTCAATCGCAGCCGTTGAATCAAGATCATATCTGGATCGTTGATCCAACTCCATATCGGAGTTTTGTGAATCGTGACATGGAGAGGGAAAAGAAACAATGCAACAAGAATTCCAAAATTGCGATATGCGAAATCACGATTTAATCATAGCCATTGAATCAAGATTGAATCTGGACCGTTGATCCAAGTCCATTTCGGTGTTTCAAGGATCGAGTGTTGGAGATGTCAAAGATTATTAACATCAAGAATCCCGATATTGCGATATGCGAAATCGTGACGTAATTGCAACCGTCAGATCAAGATGTGATCTGGACCGTTGATACGACTCCATTACGGAGTTTCGTGGATCGGGACTTTGAAGTGACAAAAACACTGAACGTCAAGAGTGTCGAAACCGCGATGTGTGAAATCTCTACTGAATCTGAACCGTCAGATCAAGATGTGATCTTGACCGTTGATCTGACTTCATTACGGAGTTTCGTGGATTGGGATTTGTATGTGACAAGAACATTGAACATCAGGAATTTTGAAATCGCGATATGTGAAATCGCGGAATGATCTGAACCTTCAGATCAAGCGTTGATCGGAGGGTTACTGTTCTCTCTCACAGTTAACTCCTCAATTTCGAATCTGTTAGAGAAACAGACTCATGATTGCCGATCAGTTGGCGTTTCAGTTGCTCAGACAATTGTCTTCCTTTTGCCTAAGGAGATGGGAAGTTGAACCGTCGTGTGGGTGTATAAAAGAAAATGAGATAGACAACGTGAGGTTGGTTGTTTTGTATGAAAAATGAATAAAACTGTCAGAAAGGGAAAATCATACAACACAGAGTGAGATGGAGAATATGCACAGTGTGAGATGAAACTCAGGGAAGAGTAACAAATGATGAAGAAAATTTGAAGCATAGCAAAATGACAGAAGAAGTTGATGTAGAGCAGACCTTCTTAACAGACAGAGGAAGAAAATAATTGCAGAATAGTTAGAAGAAGACCAGATTTATAGAACAAAGAAAGACTGGTAAGAATTGATTTATCTGTGTAGTTGAATGTTTATTTATTCATTCATATTTTAGGGAGGTTGGGAGGTGCTCGGGAGGACTGTTGTCCTCAGAGGTTCAAGTGGAAGATTGAACATAGGAAGTTGTAGCTTCCATCTGGTTGCAGCCAGAGAAACCAGGGTGGTAGGGTGTTGCAAGGGAGAACAAGTGTTCTCTGTTATACAGGTTGGAGCCTATGTAACTGGAAGTTGGTGCTTCCATCAAGTTGGTGCTGGAACATTAAGGGAGTTGGTGCTTCCTTCTAGTGGGTGCTAGAGAAACCAGAGAGTTGGCACTCTCAAACAAGTTGTAGCTTTCAAAACAGAGGTAGCAGCCTCACATTGAGTTGGTGCTCAATCATAGATGATGTACAAAACTTAAAAGAATTCCTATCATTTCGAAGAAGAAGAGGTTTTCTCCCTTTATGGGGTTCCTCATGAAAATCTGTCTCTGTGTATACTTTATGTGTGACTGTTTCTCTTTACTTTTACTGTCCATATGATGTATATTGTTGAAAATCACTTGAAGAAAGATTAATAATGTTTTAATAGACTTAAAATTGTTTAAGCTCACTTACAACTGATTCACCCCCCCCTCAGTTGTCTTAGTAATTTCAACAATTGGTATCAGAGTGGGTTCCTTTTATTCAAAGGTAGATCTGTAAGCTTAAACATGACAAGTCATGAAGGGACTTCAGCCTCTAAGCCCCCTCTATTTGATGGAACAAATTTTGCCTTCTGGAAGATTAGAATGAGAACATACTTAATGGCCTTGGGTGCTGATGTTTGGGATGTAGTAGAGCCTGGATATACACTATAAGTTAGAGTTTAGTTTTAATGCTAAGGGGATGAATGCTATCTTGAATGGACTTGCTGAAGTTGAGTTTGTAAAGGTGATGCATCTTGATACTGCCAAAGCAATGTGGGATAAACTTATTAGCAGTTATGAAGGAAATGA